>CABHPH010151086.1:18711-57229 GCA_902168325.1 Peromyscus nudipes | reverse complement strand
AAAAAAAAAAAAAAAAAAAAAAAAAAAAAACAGAGAGCTGCCTTGCACCAGGGAAACATTAGGAAAAGAAAGCAGAAGTATCTCATTAGAAGTCAGACTCATAGAGTAACACTGGGTGGGACAGGAACTTAGCAAACGTTCTCTAGAGAGAGTGGAGCATCAGTAGTTAAAAGAGAGCCTACAGCAACTTCCTCGGTTGTATTTAGTGGAGCAGCAGCAGCAAAGATAGTCCTCCGGCGATGGGTTCTAATACTGACTGAAGTACCTTGGGCCTGAGTCTTTCCCCAAGCTTCTGAGTCAGCACAGCCTAATGGATTTCCTTCCTTCTCATGAATGAATGAAGAAGGGAAGACCATCATTGAGCGGCCAAGGGCAAGGCTTCCCTTTAAAGCTATCATTCGAGTCTTAATTGTCATCTCTTCCTCCAGGACTATTTGGATGATATCTGATCAGTCCTCTTTATACTTCTTATGTTGTGATTGGGCAATTAATGAGTAGTTTGGAAAGCAGTTTCAACAATGCAGTTAGTCTTAAGAAGCCCAATAATGGTTTTTCTTCGTTGTTTGTGAGGTAGGAAGTTTTTTAACAGAAGTGCAGTAAGGATTTATGAGCAACCCTGCAGGACTCACTCTATGACACAGTATTTAACTTTCTGTTGGCTAAGTTGTATTTTATCTTTTGATACTTTGTGGCCCCTGTCAGTGGGCTGCAGTAATAAGAAGACTGTATCTTTAAGACAGGCATCATATGAGGGAGAACAATAGCAAGCCATCTATATTATAAATTAAAGCAGACTCATGAAAAATTGTGCATCTTATAAAGAGTGCTTAAGAATTTGAGAAAAATAGGTGGGATCTTGAGGGATTTTCAGTGTATCCCTGTGGCATCACAGTTAACATACACTACCGTTCCTTCTGTGTGAGTCCAAACAAATACTAGCTGCTTGATGCAACAAAGATACTAAAAAGAAAAAATGGCACTGTCAACATCTATATAGAGAAATAAGTTATATTTAGAGGACTGTTAGATAACAAAGCGTGTGGATTAGGCACCACTGGATAGCAAGGGATGGCTATCTTATTTGTGGCCCAGGGGTCTTCACAAATCTTCATCCTCCTCTATTTTGTTAAGGGCTGGCGCAAGAGACTCTTAGCTCCTTTCTCAGTATTCCTCTATGATGAGTTTGATTTCTGTTAGGACTTCTTGATTCAGAGGGTACTATTTATATTTGGCAAGGGTTTGTTTTTATCCATTGTTATTCCAATCAGGCACTTCATAGTTAGGGTTTCTATTGCTCTGATAAAACACCGTGGCCAAAAGCAGCCTGGGACAGAAAAGGCTTATTTCAACTTACATGTCCCAATCACAGACCATCATGAAGAGAAGTCAGGGCAGAAATCAAGGCAGGAAATAAAGCAAAGGTCATGGAGGATCTCTGCTTCCTGGTTTGTTCCTCATGGCTTGTTCATGCTGTTTTTCTTGTACCACCCAGAAAAGACTGCTTGCCCAGGGGTAGCACTCCCCGCAGTGGGCTAGAGCTAGAGCTTCCCACCCACCCCCATCCCCCACCCTTCCACCCCCACCCCACTCTACCCGTCCCACCCCCCCAACTTCATCAATCATTAACCAAGAAAATGCCCCCTCAGGCTTGCCAACAGGCCGGTGGGGCATTTTCCAAATAGAGGTTCTTTCTTCCCAAATGACTCCAGCTTGGGTCAAGCAGCAATAACACTAGCCAGCACAGGGCAGGTGATCTTATTTGTCTCGTGTCTGTTAAGGATTTTGCCATAATCTCTCTGGTACTTGTTAGGTAATAAGGATCAAATAACAGCCTGATAGATAAGGGGCCATAAATAAACAAGATGGCCAACTTCTAACTTCTCTGTCACCAGGACAAACACTTCATGGGCTTCTTTTCTTGCCAGCAAACCCCTTTCTGATGACTTCACTGGACATATTTTTGGCAGGCCCTGGACACGGCTAAGTTTGCATGGGCTGTGAGCCAATCAGCTCACTCCCTTGTGTTCAAGCAGACCAATGCAAAACAAGGGGAAGGGACTCATCCTAGCCCACCAAAAACCTATAGCAAGCCCTTCTGGGAAAACTGATTCCTGTTTCTGGATACTCCCACCTCGTGTGTGTGTGTGTGTGTGTGTGTGTGTGTGTGTGTGTGTGTGTGTCTCTGTGTGTGTGTGCGTGCGCGTGCGCGCGCGCGCGCTCTTCACTTTTAATAAAATTTGGTTATTTGATGTGACTACAAATTTTTCTGCCTTTTAATTTTTTAATCTACAGGAAAAAAATTAACCCAATTCTGGACACTAGATGGTAAAATCTGGGGAAGAGGTGGGTAGCTTGTCATCCTGGGTTTATTCTAAGAATCACTGAGTCATTGAGGTCAGTATGAGCCAAGTCAGACCATGAAAGGAGGGGAGAAAGTGGTTGGATTGTTCTGGGCTTCTTCTTTAACTCTAAAACAGGGAACAACCCCCTCCAACACACACACACACACACACACACACACACACACACATACACACATACACACATAAACACACACACACCAAAATTAGCATGGTAGAATTCCCAGGCTAGAAATATTTTCTTCACCTTGGCTGTGACAGAAATCCTTTTGGAAGATTTTAGCTCTAATGTTATGTATCATCAAGCAAGAGAACTTTTTTAATAGTTCTGACCAGAATTCTATACTGACAGCCACCCACTGGGGCCAAAGTTGATGGTCATTTTGTATTAATTACTGATAGCTGTCTTCACAGGGAGAGTTCACGAGCTTTACTCCCAATGAGATTGAAATTTTTTTTAACCTTTTTCCTGCTAATCATAGTCTTCTCTGACTAACAGTGGGATTCTGTCAGAATCTTATTGTCCCTCTCTGTGCCTATCTCATATACCTAAGTCAGAATGAAAGGGGTCATTAACAAAGCAGTTCAAAATATACAAGTGTTCTTTAAGCAAATTAAGTCCTTTGGTAATCTGGATGCTTATTTACCATCCCTACCAGAGACTTGTAAATAGAGACTAGATAGCTCGCCTACTGGCCTGAATGTGGTATGACTTGAAGTTTTTTATGAGAAAACTCCTTGTGGGACCAAAGGGCCATGATCAACAGAATCTCATGGGCCTAGATGGTCTTCCCAGACTTTGTCCAGCATTGAACTAGTAAAGGGTTTATACTGACCCATTGGTGGCCAAGAAGGGCCTTTGTGACACTCTCTGGTGGTTTTCACAATAAAAATATACTACAAAGATGACTGGCCATCTTTAGTACTCTTGGCAAAAGTAAGGAACTTTTCTTTCATAAGAATATTTGGGCAGCCACCATTAGGTTGGAGGCAGCCACCGTTAGGTGGGAGGCAGTCACCATTAGGTGGGAGGCAGTCACCATTAGGTTGGCCTTTGGTTTCTCCTTAAGTGCCTATACCACCCATATTTTCTGACCCTCTTGTGATCCTGTGGTTGTTTGAATATGAATAGTTCCTATGGCCTTTTAATATTTGAATGCCTGGTCTCAAGTTGGTGGAGTTGTTTGGGAAGGATTAGGAGGTGTGGGCTTGTTGGAGGAGATGTGTCACTGTCACTAGGGACAGGCTTGGAGGTTTCAAAAACCTCATACCATTCACAGTTAGCTCCTTCCACCCACCCCCCTCTCTTCCTCATGTTTATGGATTAGATGTAAGCTCTCAGCTACTGCTCCAGCACCAAGCCTACCTGCCTGCCGCCGTTTTCCCTCCATGATGGTCATGCATTCTAACCCTCTGTAATTATAAGTCCCCCTCTAACTCTTCTATAGGTTGCCTTAGACATAGTGTCCCTTCAAAGCAATAGGAAAGTAACTAATACAAACCCCAAGAGAAACTGGGCATGGAAACAGGGAGATCCAGAGTTAGAGAAATGTCTTCCTTTTGTGTTTTACCTTAGGCACCATAAGCCTTCCCTATATCCCTGAAATCATCAGAACCTTCCAGAACTCATGTCTGACTGAGAATTCACTACCTTCTTGCTGGCCAATTATTTGTTTAAGCTATTGTTTGAGTTACTTTGGGCTCCATATGAGGTAAGAGGTCACTTTACCCCCAAACAATAGGGCCATAAAGCATTATATGTAGCCTTTGGGAAAAGAAAAAAAACCCTATCTCTCAGACAACAAGATTTCCTGACCTTGATCTACTCCTTCACAGATAAGGTTAGAAGGGAACTAATATACTTCCAGGAATGCAACTATCAGAAATCTCTAGGTTACAAGTGAAAATCTGAGGAATCAGGACAAGTGCGAGTAAGCACAAGTCAGTCCCATTATGGAAGTCAATCCTGGGGACACCAGGTTCAATCAGGTTGCACAGATTGCCACCATCACAGGCCAAAGCTACTTCTCTGAACACAGGGCTGAAAGACCAGAGGAAGGATAGACAACCCTTCGATCCCTCCTATTTCTTTTTCACTTTAGAGACAGAGACAGAAGCCTCCAAGATTCCTTTGGGTTTCCCACTGGCTTGCCTAGAAAGAAAGTCTTGGTCTTTTTCTCAACTAGTATTAGTCTAAAAGTTCTTTGCATGTTGACAGAACATGGCCCTGGGAGGAAACTTACATTATAATACCATCCTCCAATTAGACTTGAGCGAGAAGTGAAGACTTCGGAAATCTCCTGTCTTAATCTTCCTTTACCTCAAGATCATCCAGAACACTCCAGAGACTGTAAGATGGATCCCCAGACTTCAGCCATAGCAGTCTCAAGCCTAGGAAGAGATTCTTTAACAGGAAGAACAAAAACTGGAAAAACTCTCTCTCTCCTAAGAAAATCTGGTTAGGAAATAAAAAGTCCCTGGGTTTCTACCCTTATCTTCTAGAAAATCAAGACCTGCAGTGTCCTTAATGTCCTGGTCCCCTTTTCCTAAGGAAACAAATAAAGCAGAGCCCTTCTGATGCCCCGACCCCAAGGAGGGGTATTTGTTCTTAAGGAAATGCCGGGTGGAAAAAACAAACTCACTAACTTCATACTTCCCTTTTCCTGACAGAACTGAATGGCATTAGGAAAGAACAGGGAAATTATACAGAGATCTAGACTAATGTGTTCAGTCATTTGAATGATTCAATGAAAGGATCTGGAGTGGTGTAGCACTGTTACTAGCATAAACTCTAACCCCTTCAGAAAGAGGAAAGTGTTGGGTCAAACTATCTAAGCTGGGGAATGGTTTCTTCACTGTTCAAAGAATAAAGGATGGCAAGGACTTTCCTACTGGGGGATGAGGACGTCCCCTCCCAATATCTCCCCTGATATCCAAACAATGCAAGTGAATGGTGGAGGAGATCACGTTTCTTTGCTGTAACACAGAGGGTCTCAGGGAGACTGAAGTAATACCTCTTACCTATTCCCTGTCATCCCATACACTTCAGGAGGGCAAGGAGGCCTCCTCTGGTTACAAGAGGCCACAAGAATATATAGTAGCATAGCATCAGGCTCGTGGGAGAAGGAGGGTCTCCTAAAAGAAAAACCCTTAAACCACGCAACACCGTAGTTTTTTGGCAAAAAAAAAAAAAAAAAAAAAAAAAAAAAACTCCAAAAGTTGACCACTGACCTGAACAATACACAGAATTTAGTCCAGGTTGTAAATTCAATTTTTTATAGCTGGAACAAGGAGCAAAAGAAAAGGGCCAAGCACCAGATGAACTAAAGTCCACTGTGAGACCTCACCTGAGAGTGCTCCCCAAGGAGCACAGTCTATGCCAAGGAGCTGCTTCCTCTGTGGACAGGAGGGCTACTTCTGTGGGAATTGCCATCAGAAGCTGGAACCTCCCCCAAGATCTTGTTCTATTCGTAGGGAAATCATTGGAAGAATTGATGCCCTCAGATCCAATTGGGACCCAGGTCATCTTCCTTATAATGACATTAATGACTGGCTTCCACTATGCTCATATCCATAAAGGGGCTCTGTGCACTTTTGACTGTAGAGGACCATAAGGTCAAAGTCATGAGATTCAGAGGCTTCTTTCATCGTCCTTCTGCCCTGGCCCCAGATCCCAAAGAACCACAACCATTCAGAACAACCTGTTGGGCCAGCCACTAAGGTTCTACTTTACTTGAGCACTTGCCTGTTCATAGGGAGACTTCCACTTTACTCTTTTAATAGTTTTCCCATACCTTAAAGCCTTTATTTGCAACGGGCCTCTTATCTAAGCTCAAATTCAAATTGATTCTTCCTCCTGGGAGCACTATTGCTTGCCTCTGACAAAGAGCAAAGCCAAAAAGCCTCCATGTGGATAGAGAGAAACATGAAAGGGAAGGCTAAATAGTCACCCCCACGGCTATACACCTTAAAGATCCTGCCTTCTACACCAAAAGCAATACTCCCTGAAGCCCAAAGTCAAAGGAACTGATCCCATAGTTCAAAGACTAAAGAAACAAGGATGATTGGTTGAACATTCTAGTCCATACAATAACACTCTCATCTTTAACAAAGGCCCAACAGATGGAGTTTAGTCCAAGACTTCCATTTGATTACTACACAGTGTCCCCATTCTATCCAGTGGTTCCCAATCCTTACATTCTCCTCATGTAGATTCCCCCTGATCTGACCCAGTATTCAGTATTCCTGCTTGAAGACTCTCCCTTTCCCGCCCTAATAGTCAGCTTCTATTTGCTTTTGAGAACTCCCCACAGAGCAGGGTGAGTCACTCGGACTGTTTTTCCACAAGGATTTTAAGATAGCCCCCTTTATTTGATTTAGCTCTCCCAAGATTTGATGGAGTAAACCCATCTGGAGAGCATGCTGATTCAGTATATAGATGACCTCCACCAATGTAGACCCACAGAAGAAATCACTTCCCAAGGAACAGAATCCTTCATCAGTGTCCTGGCTGACAGGGCTACACAGTATCTCAGGAAAAGGCTGAGAGATGCTAAACCAAAGTAACCCTACTTAGGCCTCATCTTGTGGAAAAGAACAAGAGCATTGGGGCCAGAACAGGTTTGGCTTTCCTGATTCTCAAAACTCGTAAACAAATGAGGATATTTCTGAGAGTTACAGAATATTGCAGAATTTGGATCCCTGGTGTCTTAGTTAGGGTTTCTGTTGCTGCAACAAAACACCATGACCAAAAAGCAAATTGGGGAGGAAAGGGTTTTTTTTTTCTTTCTTATACTTCCATATTGCTGTTCATCATCAAAGGAAGTCAAGACAGAAACACAAACAGGACAGGAACGTAGAGGCAGGAAGTGATGTAGAGGCTGTGAAGGAGTGCTGCTTACTGGTTTGCTTTCCATGGCTTGCTCAACCTGCTTTTTTACAGAACCCAGGACCACTTGACTAGAGGTGGCACCACCCACAGTAGGCTGAGCCCTCCCACATGAATCACTAATTATGAAAATGTCCTACATGCCTTTCTATAGCCCAACCTTATTGAGGCATTTTCTCAATTCTGGCTCCCTCTGTGACTCTAGCTTATGCCAAGTTGACATAAAACTAGCCAGCACACTAAGCCTCCTGCCTTGAGTGTGCCCACCCAGTCTAAGTTTCACTTATATGTGACTAAAAGATGGGGTTCCAGCTCTTAGGAGGCAGAGATAAGCTACCCAGAAAAATCCTCTCTCAAACAAAACAGAACTAAACAAAAACAAAAACAAAAAACAAAAAACAAACTTCAACAATCTTGGCTGGGTAGTAGTGGCCACACCTTTAATCCCAGCACTGGAGAGGCAGAGGCAGGTGGATCTCTGAGTTCAAGGCCACCCACCAGGACAACCAGGGATACACAGAAAAACCTTGTCTCTAGATACATACATACATACATACATACATACATACATTACATACATACATACATACATATATAAAAGAAGGATGGAGCTCTGATCTGGAGGTAATTATACAGTTCATAGGTCCTTCTCCACATCCTGTAGTATGCCTAAAGTAGGAATTAAACTAGGTAGCTTGGTGCAACCTGGAATAACCCAGATTTCTACCAATGGTTGCCACTGCTGAACTGAAGCCCAAAAGTTTACCCTTTGGTCCCCTCAGGCACATGACATAGGGGCATTTTAAATTCTAAAGACAATGTGTAGCTGGCTGACAGTGGGCTACTTAAATATTGGGCCCTTATGCTAGAGGGATCAGAGATTACTTCCAAGACCTGTCACACCCTTAATCCATGGGACTGGGGAGATGGCTTAATGGTTAAGAGCACTGACTGTTCTTGCAGAGGATGCCAATTTGATTCCCAGCACCCACATGGCAGACCCCTCATCAGGGCATTGCATACATATGCTGCACAGACATACACAGTTTACATACACATAAAATAAAAGTGATAAATTTTTTAAAATCTAGAATCCAGCTACCTACCAGTAAGAGGAGTCTCTCCACTCCTGTGATGAAGTCCTCATGGAAGACTTGCAGCCCGGCCTGATCTCTCAGATCAATCCTTAGAAAACCCTGGCCTGGCCTGGCCTTCTATGTTGGTGGAAGTTCCTCTGTAAAAGAAGGAATCTAATATGTTGGATATGCAACAGGCACTGACTTCCATGTACTCAAAACAAGACCAATACCTAAAAATTATAGTGCCTGGCTAGCAGAGTTGATGGGGTCTGGAACTTTCCCAAAAGAAAAGAGTCAATATCCATCCATACAGATTATAAATGTGACTTCCTTATCCTCCATGCCCATGTGGTCGGTCATATGAAGGAAAGAAGCCTTCTAAGTACAGATTGAACCCCCATAAAGCATCCTCAAGAAACATTTAGGCTCCTGATGCAGTAATTTTTCCCAAGTAGCTATAATCCACTATCCTGAACCCCAGAAAGGGGCTGACCCATGGCACACCAAGTACCCATCTTCTCAGAGAAATTGCCGCTGTCTTCCAAGAGCTCTAAATATTGCTCAGAGGAAATGGCCTTTGCCTCTAAAGTGGGGTGTCACCTGGACTTCTGAGAATCATGGTTATACCTAATAACCAGCTGTTTCTATCAAAGACTTGACAATGAAAAGCCTTAACATCTGTGCAGCAGCTGTATCACTTGGGACAGGAAAACACACTCACCCTGACAAAACGGATGCTCACAAGTCAGGACTTAAAAGTAACATTCTGACAGGTGGTACAGGGATGTGAGGTATGTAAACAACCCCTTAAATGGACATACCCAGGCCCAAGGGATCAAAAAGCAGGACATTTACCCTGGGGAGGACTGGAAGCTGGCCCATTTCCAAGTATCTCTGGCAGATACCTTTTTAGGATGGCTAGAAGCTTTTCAAAACAAAACAAAACAAAACAAAACACAGAAATGACTAGGACGTTGTTCTCAGAAATAATTCCTTGATCTGGGCTATATAAAAGTCCCCAGAGTGACAATGGGTTTGCTTCCAAGGCAGAAATCACTCAGGGTTTGAAAACCATTGAGTATTCAATATCTTCTACATGGTTCCTGGAGGCCACATCCTCAGGAAAGGTAGAAAAGGCTATTGATCTCCTGAAGAGACATCCAACGGAACTAATTCAAGAAACCTAACCTCCATGGGTTAAGCTATTGACCCTAGCCTTGCTCAGACTTAGAAATGCATCTGGCTGCCAAGGTCTCATTGTCCTTCCAACGTCTACATGGCAGGCCTTTCCTTACTAATAACCTTGTGTTAGACTCTGAAACAACCAGACTAATGACTTACATCACCCAGTTGGAAAAAAAAATCCAGCAGATTTTGTCAGAGCTACAGGCAAGAGTTCCCAGGGAACAAGAAAACAACATCCTCTTTTCTGGGGACTTAGTGTCAGTCAAGGCACCAGACTCTAATTGCACCTGCGAACCATGACAGGTCCTCAGGCTGCTATTCAAGGGCCAGTGTTCGATGGACTCAAATAAGTCCACCTGACTGAGTCATCCTGTTGAGACAGTGCATTTCTCACTGCCTCTGCCGTCACTCTTGCCCTTTCGTTATCATGCAGTACAACATTCTCTCTGTTGTTTCCTTTAATCATGCGTTGATGAAATGTTGTTCATTGTAACGTCATTGATTCTGGTCCTATTGGGATGTTTATTCCAATACTAATACCTCATGAGGGACACATGCCAGTTTGCTGCTTCACTCCCATTCTTTTGGGGAACTTCTTGCTCTTAAGTAGAAAAGGATCATGCTAGACTTATACAAAGGAGAATTCTAGACCTTTACAAAGGAGAATCTGTCTTGGAAAAACTCTCCTATCTTGTCCTAGACCCAAACAAGACCATTTTGTTCAGTCTCTTTCTGAATGATACCTTTTCAAATATCAAGACTATTGAGTCCCTGTCTGTGTTGTTAATACAACGAGTGCTCCTGGCCACACTTGGCTAATCAACTGTGAGATCCACTCTCAGTCAGGAATATTTATGTGTGAAGTTCATGAACCTGGTCAATTATGTAAGATTCACTGCAACATAGAAACTGTCCTAAGAGCTTCCTATGCTGCACTTGTGGGATACACTGGAGTTCTCTGATAAACAACCTCAATTGCTTGGAGTGGCTTTGTGGATTCACAGGCCTCCAAAGACCAACTTCACCTTGCAGGCCATGTTGAATGTGACTAGATGGACCCACAAATCTAATAGAACCAGCCTTACCTTACAGGCCATAAGATCTAAGACTACCTCTGGTACACCCAAACTTTTGCTTACCTGGGAATGAAACAGTTGCTATTACTCTCGCCCTTCAGTGGGATCTTTCCAGATTCTGGATCCTTCATTTCTACCCAAACTTCATTCAAGCCACAGACCTCTGGTGGGCATCACAATCCAAGGAAACCACGGACAGTGAGTTACCCACAATTGTGGCCCCTCCTTTCCAGCAGAAGGGACCAACTCAGGAGAATCAGAACAGGTCTAGGACAATTATAATGGGCTATCTCAGAGGAGACACAGCCATTGGAAAAGGACTCTGTGGTAGTTTGAATGAGATCAACCGCTTAAGCTTAGTCCCCAGTTAATGAGTTGTCAGGGAAGATTTGGAGGTGTAGCTTTGTTACACTAGGTGTGGCCTTCCTAGAAGGTAGCATGGCTTTGTCAGCAGGTCATGCTGATGATACTTTTGCTCTCACTGAGGTTTCTAAACATTCCCTGTCCTCTACAGGACTCTGGTGCATTATTCAACCAGTTGCACAATTACATTTTACCTGTTAAAAAACTGTGTATTATCCATGTAGAAGAAGTCTCATTAACCTCATCTCTCCATGTTCCCCATGAGGTTCTGATAGAAGAGATCCAATGGCCTGAATTCAAACTAACTGATAGAAGACTCTTCAAGCTCTTGAGCAAGCAGCCTTCTTCACAATGTCCACCTTTAACGGAATTTTCCCAGGGGACTGCCCTGAGAAGATTCTTCCCAGAGTCCTAGGAAAGACGCTACATTTGGTGTGGGGCTATCTGGGGAAAAAGAATTTATGTACACCATGCTCTTTTGTCCATTTACTTTATTTCTCTAAGATGAAATTCTATCTATACAGCTTCAGTTCCATCCTGACACTCAGTTCCTCTCTGTACCTCCTTTTTCTGTCTTCTCATAGTCCTAAATAACTCCTATGCTTTTGACCTCAGATTCATCCTCTGTTCCTTCACCCTCCATCTTTCCTTCCTTGCTCCTTACCCCTGGCCCTGAGAAACTCTGTCATCTTCTCTCCAGCCATACAGCTCTTTCTACCATCTACAGAAACTGTCTTGTTCTTTCTCTCCTGGCCATGTGACTCTGCCTGGGCCAGGAGTTCCCTGCTCCAGTCTTTACTGCACCTGGTTATGCAAAAATCCCTGTTGTCCTGAGTCAATTGCTCTGCAATGCTGCTAGGCCTGAAGGAAGGGAATGGTCTGAGCTTCATTTACACAAGAAACACAGCTCTGCCTCTACAGCTGGCTTGACTCCTAGGCCCTGCAGGGGTGTTACCTAGTGGATCAGCAGTAGGTCTGAGAAGCTAAACTGTTCACCAAAAAGCCTAGTAGTATATGGGCGCACAAAAATTTCACAACAGAAGACAGCTGATATATATTAATAAGCTAAATAACATCAAATATTCCTTGATAAATGGCTTCCTCTTGAAGTACCCCTTGGAAGTGTTGTACCCATTTCACAAAACCCCCCAGAGACCACCAAGGAGCCGGTTTCTGATGCAAGCACATAAGAGTCCTCGGCAGGTGGAAGGAAATGTGGTAGCGGCCACGAGCCCAGGTGTAGAGGGTTTTTATAGGGAAAAACTACAAGCCAGGAATCGGCAACTTGGGATTGTGTAGAAGGGGCAAGGTGATTTTTTGAAACTATTGGTCTAGACTTTGGGCTCAAAACCACATTTGAAACCATTGGGTTAGACTTTTGGCAAGGAACCACAACCCAATGAACAGGATTATCTGGACTGCTCAGCAGGATTATCTAGATATCTCCAAGGGCCATAAATCACAGACAGGATCTTGTTAAGCTTTCCTTTCCTGTATAAACAGCAGACAGGATGTCTGCAGGAATATCTGGTTCCTGTTAAGCTTTCCTTTAAACAGCAGACAGGATGTCTACAGGAGGATACTGCTCTGTATTCGTTCGAGTTATCATGGCATATTCCTGAGGTCCTTCCTAGAACTGAGTACAGCAGGTGGTCTGAGATGGTGGCCCTTTCCCTAAGATAGAGCCTGTAAAGTTAAGTCTAGGCCTTCACAGTAATATGGAGAAAATGAAGGACTGAAAGTTATCAGTATTCCCTAAGTTTAAGATCATCACTCCTTTTTGAAAGAGGAGATATGAGTGTTTTTTGTATCTACAAAATCACATCCTAACAAATGGACAGGGACACAACTCACCATAGGAAAATGTGATACACAGATTTTCTCCCAACTGAAGTTTTACAGTGTTTTCTTAAAGGCAACTATGGTTATGTCAGAAAATCCCAGCATCTAAGTTTCATTTTCACACTGAGGAAGAAAGTTGTAAATACAGTAGAATTTAAAACCGATGAGTAAAGAGTCACCCCAACATCCACAAGGGGATTTGTTTCTTCCTATTAATAATTAAATTATCTCTATGTGTCAGGCAGTGGTGGTGTACACTTTTAATCCCAGCACTTGGGAGGCAGAGGCAGGCAGATCTCTGTGAGTTTGAGGCCAGCCTTGTCTACAGAGTGAGATCCAGGATAGCCAGGGCTACACAGAAAAACCCTGTCTCAAAAATAAACAAATAAAATTATCCCTATGTATCCTAAGGTGTTGGTCAGGAAACAGGAAAAACTCCCTAGATTCCTTCAGAGCAGCCCTATTGAAGGGACCAGAGTACAGCAGGGTGCTCCCCTCTGGACACCAGATTAGGCACAGACCACAGGCAAACACCAATTTCCAAACACAAACCAAACACAAAGAGATCCTTTATTAAGCAAGGCAAAGGGATAAGTTGGCTGAATCTCAATCAGACAGAAACAGCAGGAAATAGCTTTGTAAGTGTTAATTTTAAGGAGGAAAAGGGAGGTCTGTGTTAGAATGAGCTAGGATGTGTTGGTAAGTTCTGATTGGGAATTTTGATTAGGTTAGTCAAAACAATGAATTTTGATTGCTGAACCTGTGATGCTTTGATAGTTGGACCTTGGTGATCAGTAGCAGGAATGAGTCAGCAGACAAATAAGGGAATGAATCACCTTGATGACTAGCTTTAGGAATGTAATCTAACCATTTAACAAGGGGAGGAAGAGTGAAGGGCAAAACCTGTGGGTGCCATGTTTGCCATACTTGAGCCTGCTAGAGCCCTTCACCTGTTCTAGCTAGATTTTTTTTTTTTTTTTTTTTTTGGTTTTTTCGAGACAGGGTTTCTCTGTGTAGCTTTGCGCCTTTCCTGGAACTCACTTGGTAGCCCAGGCTGGCCTCGAACTCACAGAGATCCGCCTGGCTCTGCCTCCCGAGTGCTGGGATTAAAGGGGTGCGCCACCACCGCCCGGCTAGATTTTCTTTTAAGTTCTCTCTTAGGGACCCACTGTCCCTTTTGAGGAAGCACCTGTTTCAGTTTCTTACAGTCTCTTTTGTGGCCAAGCCCCTTTCAACAGTTACAAATAACTGTCTTTTCCCAGACAGAGATAGTTGAGTACAGCTCTTTGCCTGGGAGCTTACCTGCTTGAACTGGAAGCTCATAATTTTTGTAGTGATGTTCCTTTCTTTGCTCTATAATAATTCTTAAGGTTGGTCTGCTAAAGCAATAAGGGCATCAGTGGAAAATGAGGCTGCTGCTGTATTGTTCCATTTTACCAATGTGGGCAAATCTTCCTCCACCCCTTCCGTAAGTACAGACTTTAACATGGCATCATTTCTGTGGTCCTCCAAGTTCTTGTGGAAATTCATGAATGCTGTTTTAAACAGCTTCTATTTCTGACCTGGAAGTCAAGTTCAGTCACTCATGATCATATCTTACATTGCTATATTTTGGTCAGTCAATGTTTTGTTGGGACAACTTCAGGATGATAGCACAGAGGCAGATCCCGAACTCACAGCAGACATTTTTAGAATTGGTATCTATTTTATTAAAGTCCTCAAGGGGTTTCCTTCATTCTGCCAAGCAAAACTATCCTGTGCCTTGCTTCCTAAAGCCAATAATTGAATTCATTGTTGTAAGTCAGAAAACTGAGGTTCATTTCTCAGTAGGGTGATCTGAAATTATTTAGCAAATCCTAGAGTGTCTTGACATGGGTCAAGGAGCCCATAAGCAATGATTTCAGCTCTTTTTTTGTTGTTGTTCAGGGAGGGTATCTGGGTTCCTGTCACCCTGGGTTTTATCTGAAAACAAACCATACATATTTTGCTTTTAACATGGAATTGTGCTCTCCTTAGGAATTCTTTGAATCCCATTGGGAATTGTTAGAGTTCTCTTGGGAAGTGCTTGGGAAAAGGGCAAGAGTGCCAAGTGGTGAAAGAGGAGGAAGCTAAAGTTCTGATGGAGGAGGCAGAGATAAGGAGGGAGAGGTGGAGCAGAGGGTGGAGAGGAGTAAGGTTCCTTGGAATTTATCTCTAGTTTTGTTAAATCTCTGTAGTCAGAAGTTTTGCTGTGTCCCACCTGGTCCGTAGTCACTCAGACCCAAGTAAACACACAGAGGCTTATATTAACTAAAACTGCTCAGCCACTATCTCAGGCTTACTACTGACTAGCTCTTACACTTAAACTCAGCCCATTTCTGTTAATCTGCATGTCACCACGTGTTCCGTGGCTTTACCTGTGCGCCATTCCACACTGCTCCCTGGATGGCAGGCTGGCATCTCCTGACACAGCTTTCCTCTTCCGAAAATTCTCCTTGTCTGCTTATCCCACCTATACTTCCTGCCTGGCTACTAGCCAATCAGCGTTTTATTAAATCGGTGTACAAAAGCATTATCCCACAGCAAATCTCCTGTTCTTTGACATCATTTCTTTTATCCTGATACTGTTACCATAACTCTCTTAGCCATTTCCTGTAAATTAGCAATCTCATTTCTTCTTTTAGGCTTCTAAATTCCAAATAAAGTGAGCTGCTCATTCATTATCATTCCTTGTTGCCTAGGATTTCTTGTTTTGTATGCAAAAATACTCATAGAATAACCATAAAATGAGGTAATATTTGTCTATATCTCCCCATTTTTCCAAATACTTGCAAGTTGAACGTCTGTAATTACCACACACAAAGCCAGCTAGGATACCAGATAGCAATGTATCTCCAAACACGTCCTCCTTTGAAACCTTGTGTCTGCCACCTGTTTCCCCACCCCCATTTACCCACACTTCCACTTTTTTTTTCTTTTTGCTAAAATCTTGCAAGCGTCTCTATGCTAGCTCAGGGATGGTATCTTTGCTTGGGGGATGGACTTTATCAGCTTTCTTTCTGAGACCATCTTCTCCCACTGGGTCTCAGGGTTATCCTGCATGTTTGGGAAAACATGAGGATGCTCAAGACATTGAGTGATGAAACCCTTATATGTGTTTTCCCAGATGAACCAATAAAGTTCCTTCTGTACAGGAACAATCGCCTCTCATCTTCAGCATCTTTATACGCAGGCGCTCATAAAATTCCTACACTAAAGGCGGAAGGTTGCAATAAGTAGAAGCCACAGGAAAAAGCAGAATTCAGCACTGGAGGAGCATCAGGAGACAAAGGTCAAATGGTAATAAATCACATGCTCCACAAGCAAACAAAACAAAGACAAACCAAACAGAAACCAAAATGCCCTCAAAGGTATAAAAACCACCCCAATAAAAGCAAACACAGCAACCAGAAACCAAAATCCTTCCAAAGGAAACAAAATGGACACTTTATAAAGCCAACAGTTTGAAAGCAAGCAAACCAACAAAAGTATCCACCACACAAGTAGGATCCTAAAACCCTCAGCTCAGGACAAAACAATAGCCCATCAACCAAATCCAGGCAAGTTCGAGCCCCAAGGGAGAACTCATCAATTTCCATGCAAGGAAACAGTGCCAAAAGGTCGGCTGCAGGGGAGCCCTGTGCTGGTACCTGGCACTGCTCCAGCTGGTTCCTTCAAGTAAAAAATGGATTGTTCTTTTGGGGCCTCAAGTTGGGCTGCCAAGAACTGTCAAAGAAAGAAACATTTTTGACCTCAAAGGAATAAAGCAAATGGTTTGTTCTGGAGCAAAATATATGTGACCATGGCCCAGGAACACAGACTTCGGTTGTCCCCAAATACCATTCTCCAGTGAAGTGGCTACTCCATGACATTTTTCTAGAAACAGAACAAAGGCCACAAATCTAGGCACTTTTCAAATACACTGGTGGTAACATCTAAGAGGTAGGTATAACCTAATGGGAAAATCTGTGGTATAAGGCCTCAGATCCTATTGGATGACACTCTTAGCTTTGGAGGTTTGTGGAAGCTAGTGGCCTGCTAAGTTAATACACTTCAAAAAGTTTCCCCTGATAGTCACAGGATGTTAGATAAGACACTAAGGTGAACCAGGAATAGCTAATAAGGGGAATAAAGATAGCCCAAGATAAATTTTAATTGGGTTCTGGACCTGCAACCATTCCAATCCCTCTGTCATGCCTGGAGCTCTAATCAGTTGAATGACTTTGCAGAAGGTTCAGCAGAAGGTGCAGCTCCTTTCTAGGAACATTCATTCAAATTATGGTTACCAGAGTATTGTAGCTGTGGTAGTATGTGGCTTCTGAGACTACATAACTGCATTAGAACTTACTGTTACTATGACAAAATAACTGAGGCTGTGCAATTTTTAAAGAAATGCAGTTTAGTTGACTGTTTGGGGTTCCAGAGCATACTGCAGTATCTCTTCTGCTAAGGTCACAACATGGTTGATGGCTTCACGAGAAGGGTGTTTGTGAGAGAAGAATCATGGTGAGAGACGGAAAGTAAGAGATACAAAGATGTCAGCTTTGCTCTTTTCGTAACAACCACCCACACAGAAACTCAGTGGTGTCCCCCAGAACTCTATCAATCCCTTTATGGGCTTAGTCCCTCTGTCAGTCCTATGTCTCTCCAGTGAGCTGCCCATCACTCTCAAGGCCCTACCTCTTAAAGGTCCCACCACTTCTTAATATGCCACATTGGAGACCAAGTCATCAGCACATGAACCCGAGGGTGAGAAATTGCAGCTGTCAGAAGGATAACACAAACTCCTCCTCACTCCCTCTCCCTTCATCCTTCAGTCACTTACTCTGAGGAAAGGCCAGCAGCCATGCTGTGATACACAGACAGCCCTACCCTCAGAGCCTTTCTCCTTAGAATCTCTCTGGCCTGTGGCTAGGGATTCATGAAGAGGGGTAGAGAGCTCCTGGGATCCTCCCTGGAGACCAAAGCAAGTTATTCACACTCTTTTCGAGCTTGCTTTCTCCACTTTCGGACGAGGGTCCAACATGCCCTGTCATTTCTAAAAATAGCCTATCTTCTCAAGTTCATTTTCACCTAGTAAGATGCTCTACTTAAGTAAATAGAGTTACTCAAATGGCCAATAAAGGAAGTGTTTCCGAATTAAGACCCTTCTAAGAAGGAAGAATGGACAGAGTATTTAGTACATTGATTCTTCATATACAGCAAAGAACATTGATTGTGTGAGTTCAGAGTCCACAGTTAAATTATTAAATTAAAACTGCTCTTTTTTTTTACTGAATTCTCACGAATATTTCCACTTCAATAGATATCAGATATTATGTTATGAGTAAATTATCAACAAATCATAAACTTATGCATTTCAAAAATTACTAATATTTTATTAACTCTGAGAATTTTAGCACAATATGTTCAGATCATAGTCACCTCCTCTTCCAACTCTTCCCAGACACATCCACACTTCCTTACCCACCCAATTTCTGTTCTCTTTCTTCTTTTACAAAAAAATTGAGAGTCCAATTTGTGTTACTCAAATACTGTCTGGTGTGAGATTTGCCCCTGCAGCCTGGTCAGCCCACTAGGGATTACACCATTAAAGAAAACTGATTCTCAAGCCAGGTGTGTGTGTGTGGTGGTGCACATCTTTGATCCCAGCACTCATGAAGCAGTGGCAGGCAGATCTCTGAGTTGGAGGACAATCTGGTCTACAAATTGAGTACCCAAGACACCAGGACTACATAGAGAAACCCTATCCCAAAACAAACAAACAAAGAAACAAAGAAAAGGAAAGGATTCTGATTTTCCTCCCTCTCCCAACAGCTATCAAATGCTAATATCTCCTTAGCTAAAGGTAGGACTTCATACCCCATGCCACCCTTTCCCTTTTCCTAATGCTGGAATTTTATCTGACTTGAGTTTGTGTTGTTCTTGTGCATGCTTTCACACTCTCTGGAAGTTCATATGTGCAACTGCCTGGTTATATTTGGTAAACACTCTCTCAATGTAGTCATTCACCACCTTTTATAATCTCCTGCCTTTGTCTTTGGCAATGATCCCTGAACCTTGGGGATAGGGGTGTGATATAGACATCCATTTAGGGTTTGAATGTTCTGCGGTCTCTTATTCTCTTCTTGTTAACCAATTGAGGGTCTCTATGTTAACTGTCCTTGACTTCAAGGAGAAGCTTCTCTGATGACAGTCACTGACATATGGATAGATCAGTAAGTTATTAGGGGGTTATTTTAATACTATGCCCATTTAGCAGAGTAATCATAGTAAGTTCTCTCCTATATAAACAGGGTTTATGACCTGTCCAGTCACGGTTTCTTGTCACTATTGCACCCCTGGGAATATCTTTCCAGACTATTAGTTATTAAAGATTTCAGGGTTCAGAGCTGACCAAGACTGATAATTATTTTTCTCCTTCAGTAGTTTATATAGACCCTTCCAGCTCTATGAAAACTAGCCAGTAGGGATGAAGCCTCCAAGTCAGTACCTGTTTAATTTTTCCATGTGGTAGGACCCAAGTATGTGATAATTCAGCCATAAAAACTTGCCGTCAAGTTCTGAAGGATAACCATGAGCAATGACACTAGCATGTGATGTCTGGAGGTTCATGGGACCCTGTTGGCCAACAACTCAAAAAGAGCTAACCCATTCTGAGCACTGGGTTTCTTAAATTGTTTTAATGCTCTACCAACTACAGCTGTTTGGCTATTGTCCAGCAGTCAAATCTTTCTTTAAAAGACAAACTTACATGCTGTATCTATTCCTGCAGGCATATGTAGAAAGATATGGATTAGGAGGCTCGCAAGAAAGAAAAAGGTTGGGGAGGAAGCGTGGAAAGAAAGCTCTGAGAATGTACAAAAAGAAGGCTGGGCTGAAAAACTCAAGGGACAAGTCACTGCTGTTTCTTCAAATAGAGCATGACACATAATCAGACCTATGACTTCCCAGTACAAGTTGTTCTGCAGGCCTGTTTCTGCATCAGCATCAGAGAGCAGCATCTCCCTCCACCCATCACCCTGACTGCCATATTGTGATACTAAAATTGTTATAGTAATATAGGACAGCTGTAATAAAAGTGTGTGAACTAGCCAGCTTAAATACAGTCATTTTGGGATTGTCATCTGCTTGTTTCTCCAGTTGACTATGGGAAGCCTAAGGTCACTATGTCAGCAGGTCTGGTGTCTAGCAGAGTCCTGATTTAGTTGCCTTGTATTGTTTTTTTGAATGGTAGGGATGGGGGTGCTTTCTCATATCTCTTGATATAAGGACATGGATTATATCACAAAGTCTCTATATTTATAGCCTAATTACCTCCCACAGGCCACATTTATAAGCAGTATCACACTGGGGATTAGGGCCTAACATACTAATTTGGGTGAAGAACAAAAATATTTAGTACATAGCACTGACTCTTTATTAGTCAAGGTTCTCCAGCAAAATAAAACAAGAGAGAGGAAGACTGGGAATATGAGGAATTGGCTCATACAATAATAGAGGCTGAAAAGAAAAAAAGCATGCTTTGTTTGCTGGGTCTGTCATCTGTAAGACAGAGCCATGAGAAAGCTGGTGGTGGTGTACAGTGCTGAGTGAAGGCTGAGGCTGGGGAAACCAAGGGTGTCTCAGTCACAAGACTGGAGGAGAATGATGCTCTACCCCAAATGACCAGCCAGAGGGCTGAAATCTTCTTTCCTTGCTTTGCTTTCTATTAAGACCCTCAGAAGACTGAAGGATGCCACCCACAATGAGGAATTGCATTGTTCGTTCCAATTTAAATGCCAGTCTCACCCTTAAATATCCTCACGGACACATTAGAAACAATATTTAGCCACATATAGGGTCACCGTCCCATAACCAGTCAAGTGAACAATAAAATCAACTGTCACAGTAGGTCATGAGCCTCTCAAAGGACAACCAGGGGCTGGAGAGGTGGCTCAGCAGTTAAGACCACTCACTGCTCTTCCAGAGGACCCGGGTTCAATTCCTAGCACCCACATAGCAGCTCACAACTGTCTGTAACTCCAGTTCCAGGGAACCTGACACCCTCACACAGACATACATGCAGGGAAAACACCAATGTACATAAAATAAAAATAAATAAGTTATTTAGCCGAGCAGTGGTGGCGCACGCCTTTAGTCCCAGCACTCGGGAGGCAGAGGCAGGCGGATCTCTGTGAGTTCGAGGCCAGCCTGGGCTACAGAGTGAGTTCCAGGAAAGGCACAAAGCTACACAGAGAAACCCTGTCTTGAAAAACCAAAAAAAAAAAAAAACCAAGGGTGTAAAGAGTTATGAGGATGGAAAGGGCCTCTGGCCACACTACCAGTTCCTAACCCTCCTTTGCCAAAGGTACTCCTGATGTGCTGCTGGGCATACAGGGGCTTCTCGAAGACTCAGGATTGTTTGGTTCCCTTGAAGCCCCTGTGGCAGACTGTTTAAAGCAGTGGTTCTCAACCTATGGGTTGCGACCCCCAAAGACCATTGGAAAACACATACATTTACATTATAGTTCATAACAGTAGCAAAATTACGATTATGAAATAGCAATGAAAATAATTTTGGGGTTGGGGGGAACTGTATTAAAGGGTCACAGTGTTAGGATGGTTGAGAACCACTGGTCTAGAGAATGAACCAAGAATATTTGCATCAACTCCCTACTGTATCATACTCCAGATAATTGCCCTTCCCTACCCCAAAGCTATATTTCCAGAATAGACACAAAAGCTAGCCGGGCGTTGGTGGCGCATGCCTTTAATCCCAGCACTCAGGAGGCAGAGCCAGGCGGATCTCTGTGAGTTCAAGGCCAGCCTGGGCTACCAAGTGAGCTCCAGGAAAGGCGCAAAGCTACACAGAGAAACCCTGTCTCGAAAAACCAAAACATTAACAAAAAACCAAAAGCTAAAAAAAAAAAAAAAAGCTAACATAAAAGACATGAAAAGTCACTGTAATCTCTTTGAGGACACATAGAACTGTTCCCTCCTTCTCCACCCACTCTGGCCAGGATAGTGAAATACCCTCTGCCTCTAGGACCAAGAATTTTAATGATGATATCCCAGCATCTTATCTAAAGCCAAAAATGTCTAATTTTATCAAGGCCCCTGTGAGCTACAAAGACCCACACACTTGTGGTCTCCTCGCATGCCTCTACTCCTATCTCTCCAATGTGTGATTATTAATAACGCATGTTCCCTGACCATCCTTTCCTGTTGTACCCACTCGCCTAGGACGTGGCGTTTTGATCAAAGCCTCACGAAATGAATCACAGATGGTGAGAAAGTTTCTCTATAAGTGGGTGGTTCCTTATCTTAGCAGTCATGACAGTCTTTGCCACAGAGAACCAAAGAAACCCATTAATGAGGCATCGAACTGTAAATGTACTCTGGAAAGATGGGGGTGAAGATCAGTGTATGGGATACTATGTGATTCACAGACAGCTGGGTACTGAAAAGCCCAAACCCCAGAAATACTAGGATTGTCTAAACAAAATTGGTTTGTCCTTGTCGCATAATAAGATGCTCAAAAATGGCCTCTTATTTGTATCAGTCCAGCCTGGCTTTGGGGGAGTTGGGAAAAGTCAGAGGAGTGTAAGTTTTCTTTAACCACCTCTAAATGACTGAACACAGATCTACTCCAGGATCCTTCCCATAGCCTGTTAAACAGGTGTCATATCATGAGTACCCAGGGCCACCAGGACCAACTCTTCACTATCTGAGCCCACTTGTCTGCTCTGAGTCTTTACTCTAGAACCTCCTTCATTGGCCACAAGATATGTATTTGCTGTGAGCTGTCCCAGCTAGATTTGGGGAGAATAATCCCCACTATGAGTTTCTGAGAACTTTTTTTTTTAATCATAACTGCCACTACAGACATGGATTAGGAAAAGCCACATTTGTACATCACACCAAACAGTAGGCCAAGTTCATGTCAAAAGCCCTAGAAGAACGAGCAACTTTAGAGATAAGATTTTATTGTGGGTGGCTAGGACTTGGTAATTTTATTTCCCACCGCTGAGCTCCACTCAGATTAATGAGGAAAGATTGTTCTCTGGAGCCTTGCAGCTATTTCCACCTCAACCCCCTCTTGCAAGCCACATGACAGGGGCACTGTTGATGTTTGTGGTAGATAACATGGTGCACTAGCCTGGGATCCCTTTAGAATGGGGATTCTTTGCTCCTGTTGCCTTTGGGGCTACCTGCCAAATAGCCTTCCACTTTCGGTCATCTTAGGCCCTGCCTAGGCTACAGGGAACCGCCCTGCCCAAGGCAGTTCTCTGTCGGTGACTACATAGAACGACATAAAATACACATCTCTTTGCTCCAGCTCAGTCTATCTGTGCTTCAAATTTCCCTTCCTTAGGGAAGTGTCAGTCCAAGCTGCTTCCTTCCCTTCCCTGTGGTGATATACTGTGTACCCTAATAAACTTGCCTGAGGATCAGAGGACAGAGCCAGCCACTAGATTAGACATAGAGGTCAGACAGTGGTGGCACACATCCTTAATCCTATCACTCAGGAGGCAGAGATCTGTCTGGATCTCTGTGAGTTCAAGGCCACACTGAAAACAGAGCCAGGCAGTGGTGGCACACACCTTTAATCCCAGTACTGGGAAGCACACACACCTTTAATCCCAGGAAGTGATTTCTGGACAGAGAAAGGTATATAAGGCTTGAGGAAACAGGAACTCACTCTCTTGAGACTGAGGATTTCCTAGAGGTGGGAACTTGTGGCTGGCTTGCTCTGCTTTCACCCCAATGTCTGACTTTGGGTCCTTTATTAATAAGACCGCTTAGCAATTCATGTTACGCTTCCCTCTACAGATGTGGGTCCCAACCAAGAATGCTTCAGAAAATATTTCCAAAATTTTCTAACTTCCATCCGGAAACCCAACCTGTGACAGTGCTGTGGATATCACTCTGTATCAATAAAGCGCTGATTGGCCGGTAGCCAGACAGGAAGTATAGGCGGGACTAACAGAGAGGAGAATTGAGGGAACAGGAAGGTAGAGGAGAGACTGGCTGGAGCCGCGGCCAGGAGAAGGAAGATGTAAGGTACCGGTAACCCACGAGCCACATGGCAAAGTAGAGATTATTAGAAATGGGCTAAATATAAGAGTAAGAGCTAGACAATGATAGGCCTGAGCTAATGGCCAAGCAGTTTAAATAATGTAAGCGTCTGTGTGTTTATTTTATAAGTGGGCTCGGAGACTGGCGGGACTTGGGAGCTGGAGACTGGCGGGTGGCAGAGATTTGTCCTGACTGTGGGCCGGCAGGAAAACTCCAGCTACATGACAGTGTTTCACACTATCTGTCATCCTGCCTCTGAGTTCTGCTGCTGCAACCACATTATTAATGTGGCGCACAGACAGCTTCCAGCCTCAAGCACATACCACCTTCACTTCACTGCAGGTCACCCACGGGTGCAGTTGAGGGACTCGGAGCCTGTCCATCAGCTTGTCTCCCCAGTTTGGCTTTGAGTTCTGGGGTAAACTCCAAGCTCTCAGTCTCCAGAGGGACAAAGCTTCACCTACACCCACAGGCACCCTTCTGTAATATACTTTTCTCCACTTTGATGCCTCTGTCCATTCCACTCCGGACCTGTCACTAAGTGCCCAGGTTTTGCCTCAGGATCTGCTTCTGAGTGGCTTGGAAGAAATTAGGATGTCTTTCTTCCTCTTTAATTGTGCTGGAAGCTTACCTTCCTAGCCATAAGAGCTGGAAGCAGACTAGCCTTGGTAGGTAGGAGTGTAAAAGGGGGCAACAGCCTTGGAGCACCATGGAAACAAGCTTAGGTGGCTCCTGACATGTCTGGCCAGTGTCGAGTATTTCTCACTGGGATTTCTTAAAAGGATATACATCCAACACACCACCTTTGCTCCATTTTTCTGTATTAGAATTGCCCATGAGCCATGAGGGGTGGGCCCTCCAGAAGCTGAATGACAACAATGAATGTCCTACTGTGTTGGTATCAGTGCACACATGAATGAAATATTGTTCAGAACCTCACCCCTTCACACTGGCAAAATCTTCACCATTTCATGTATTTGGAAGCTGAGACTCAATCATTTTCTAAAGTCTCCCCAGCAATTTGAAGAGACAGAATTCAAATCTAAAGCTGGTCACCACACAGTTAGGTGGACCCTCCCACCTCAGTAAATACAATCTAGAAGCTCTCACAGACAAGTCAAGAGGTTTGTCTGCTCAGTGATTCTATATCCTACCAAGCTGATAATCAATATAACCTATCCCACCATCCCACCAGTCAAGCAAATTCTAGGCAGTGCAGGGCCGGAGGGGTGGAGAATGGAAACAATGTGGCCTGTGTTCCCAGGAATGAGCCTGAGTGTTCCCAAAAGCATCAACACAGAGCATTAGTTGGAGTAGAGAAAGGGATAACATGAGATAACCACAAAATCTTCAAGGTCAGCAGCAGCCCTTGAGAAAGGAGCCCAGTGGAAGTCCATTCCAGGACGGTAAGGCCCTAACAACTGCTTTAGTTTCTCTCGAGTCTGAAATAAATCAGGAAGCAGAAATTAAAAAGTGAAAATTGACTTATTTAGAGTTCAGCCAAATAGTGGGGGTGGGCTGGGGAGACATCTAATTTCCTCCCCACTGTGCCTGTGATCATCCTGTGGTTTATAGAAAATCATGAGACAAAGTCAGGGGAATGTAAATTTAGCCTTGAGACAGTTTTAACCCATGATTTCTTGGAAGAAGTTGACTTGGTCCCCAAATTGACTCCCTTGGCTCCATTCTCTGAAATGAGATTGATTTTTTTTTAAATATAAGTCCAAGGTTGGAGAGGTGTTCTGTCTTAATCACCTTCCATTTTTAAAAGAGAAAAGAATATCAAGGTTTCCATAGGATGGTGCAGATAAGAGTTTGTATTAGGGTTTGTATTCCTGTGATGAAACACCACGACCAAAAAACAAGTTGGAGAGGAAAGGGTTTATTTGACTTACACTTCCACATTGCTGTTCATCACTAGAGGAAGTCAAGGACAGGAACTCAACCGATAAGATCCTAAAGGCAGGAGCTGATGCAGAGGCCATGGAGGGGTGCTGCTTATTGGCTTGCTTCACCTGGTTTGCTCAGCCTGCTTTCTTATAGAACCCAGGACCACCAACTCAAGGATGGCACCACCCATCATGGGCTGGGCCCTCCTGCATTGATAATTGAGAAAATGCCTTACAGCTGGATGTTATGGAGGCATTTCCTCAACTGAGGCTCCTACCTCTCTGATGACTCTAGCTTGTGTCAAGTTGACACACAAAACCAGCCAGTACACCACCTGTTCTGAGCCTGGCAGAGTTCTTTGTCCTGAAGTCCCCTTTGATGAGCATGGCAATGAGGTCTTTAGTATTTTTTCTTTGGAAGTGAGACTTGAGCTCAGACTACTTTATGTTTGTGAAAGACAAAAGCATCTTCTTTAGAATTTATAGTCTCACATGATCCTGGGTACAATTGTAGGCGGACTGACTGAGCTCTCCTGAGGAGGGAATCCAGGTTCAACACTGTGCCATCCAGCTTTCACCTTTCAACCAATGTTTACTGAGCATTCTTGAGATGGAGACAGGGAAGTGAAGCCAGCGAGTGACTGTTTTGGCGTGGAAGACCCAACAGCTAACCCACAGACCCCGATGCTCCAGAGTAAGAACGGCAGGTGGCTAGGCAGGGGTAACAGGCTTCAAGGTTTTTGAAGATAGAACCTCATAACCAGAAGCTTGTAAATACAGGATCTGAACCTGAAAAAGCATGGGAGGAGGCTCTTTGCTTGCCCTGTGTGGACATAATGGCATTTTAAATTGCCCAAAAGAACATAAGATTACTATCTAGCCTAGCAGAGGCTTTCTGGAAGAGAACAACAACAACAACAAAAAAAAAAAAACCACTATCATGACCTCCTGTAAGAGTTCATCAGAATGAGCATGTCAGTCACCTGTACAGGAAAACAACACTCGGGAAATGCACCTGCTCTAGGGACTTTCAAAAATTATGGAAAGCCTACCTAAATGTGCAGGCTACCATAATGGTCACTTTGGCCACTGTCTACTATTACTTTTTTAAACTGTGCCCTGGCCACTGTCTATTCTTATCTATTAGAGTGTTCTGTTCTTCTGTTCTTCAGTGGTCACAAATGCATACAAGCATGTGTATGTGTGTGTGTGAGCTCACACACACAAATAAATAAATAAATGTAATTTCTAATTTTTTTTAAAAAAGATTGTTACCCAGAGAAAGGGTCAGAATTACCTAGCCCATGACACTGTCCTATCCCTATCTCCCTCTCTTGCTTATGGTCTCTGCTTCGATCAAGACAATTTCTCTCTCTCTCTCTCTCTCTCTCTCTCTCTCTCTCTCTCTCTCTTTCTCTCTCTCTCTCTCTCTCTGTGTGTGTGTGTGTGTGTGTGTGTGTGTGTGTGTGTGTGTGTGTGTGCCTCTGTGATGACTAATCTTAGTTGTCAAGCTGACTACATCTGGAATCAACTAAAAGCCGTGAAGCTGAGCATGCTGGTGGGAAATTTTCTTGATTAGACCATTTGAAGTGGGAAGACCCACCCTAAATCTGGGCCATACTTGCCACATAAAAAGACATGGAAGAAGAAAGCTTTTGCTTTTTGCCTGCTTGGCCTCATTCTCAATATCAGGTTCATCAGTCTGTTGTTGAGGCATTCCTTTGCTGATGTTAGAACCTCCATCTTTAGGATCCCAATGCAGACTGAAGACTGGAAGCTCTTCAGGAATTTTCTAAGACTGTAGTAACAGATTAGAACTGCTGAGATATCAGTTTCATGGACTGAACAACTAATGGATTTTCAGCATTTCCACTAGGAAACAACCATTGTTGGAAGACCCAGACCACAGCCTGTAAACTGCTCTAATAAATATATGCATATACTTACATAATATATATTTATAGACAAACCACTCTAATAAATACATACATATATTTATGTAATATATATTACATGTATACACATATATAATATACATTCATTCTATCAATTTTATTCCTTTAGAAAATAATATATCATCCATTATGTGTTTCCACACCTGTCCTCTCCCCCACTCTGGGAACTATTTCTACCCCAGGTGGAAGTTCTTTTTTTTTTTTTTTTTTTTAAGACAGGGTCTCACTGTGTAAGCTTCACTGGCCTAGACTCACTATGTAACCCAGGCTAGCTTCAAATTTGTAGGACCCCTCCTACCTCAGCTTCTCAAATCTGCCACTATGCTCCAGTTACAAATAGAAGTCATAAAAACCTTACTCAACCCAGGTAGATCTCACAAGGAAATCTAGAGCAATTGCTGAGAGAGTAAAATCTTCATTCTACACTCCCACCGGGGCAGGCAGGTGGGTAGTAGTCCTGGGACCCCATGCATTTGGCTCCTGCCTACACACACTGTCATGGCTGTGTGTGCCTTTCTCTAAAGAAAAAAGTAGGTCAAGCTATAAATGGAGAGAGCATGAACACTGTGAAGCCATAGCTTTCTGCTTGGTTTTCGGAGGAGTGATCTATGTTACAAAGATGTGGAGGTGTTCTTGGAACTCAGATGAGCATTTAATGGAGCAGGCTCAGCTGGTTTCACTAGTAAATACACACATCACTTTTATGGCGGGCTTGGAGAAGGTGAGTCTTCAGTGGTGTGTTTTATTTTTATTTTGTTTTATCTTTATTTTATAACCTATGCTATGGAGTAGGAGATAGTTTTCAGAAAATGGATAGACCTTAAATACTTGTAAATATTCCGCAGCCTGTGATATCACAACAACAAAACTCACTCTCAGCCCTATTCCTTAGAATGCTGTTCTCATTCACTGCATCCTTGATATATGCCAATACATTTTTCTCATCTTCATTTGACTCAAATAGTTAATAAATATTTGCATTTCACAGATGAGGAAGCTCAGGAATTTGGCAGGGCTACATGAGGTGGAAATACGCCAGAGCACTTCACACTGACTCCTCATAGTCTGGAAAGGAGGATGTCTATTCCCTGCCTGGATGCTCAGAATGAGTAGGTCCCACTATTCTTGGAATGCTTCTTTTTTACAATTGACTACCTTGACTGGGTTTATTCCTTAGCAAAACCAAGGTGTTCTGATAACCAGTATGCCTGCCACATGCAGTTTGGTGCCTAGAAAGAGCTTGGGGTACAAGACCAAAATTAATGGGGATGCTCAAAACAGAAGAGATTTGGTCCTGTTCTTCTAAAGCTTAAGATCTATTGAACTTTTAAACATGTGTATCAGTGACTTAAGCTGACAAGAAATATAGTTAGGAATGGCATAATTCTCAACTTTCATACCTCTGCATGCTGCATTGCCCTGTAGCCTACCCAGAGGGCTAGATGGGTACTACTCTGTACCATGTGTTATTTGCTTGGCTTTTATGGGAATCTGGTCAAATAATTTATATTGGAAGAATTTTGTAACTAAGTCAGTCACACAGCACCATTAGTGAGCAGTGGGTGGAGAAGCTCTAGCCAAGGCCATCTATGCGCTCATTTCAATGTTCTTATATGGTGTCAGCCTCAGATGATAATGATTACATTATCATCACCAATAGCAGTATAAACTACAGGGAATACTTGTTGAACTTTTTCATCACACCAATCTCAATGCTTAGCACTCTCAAGCTAACTCCCAAGTGAAACGCTACCTCATTGTTTACACATGCCTGTTCGGTAATCTCAGTACCCTCATTTTACAGAGAGGATGTGAGGGGTTTGGCACCTATTTAAGATATCTTAGATGAAAGAAATGTGACTGTCA
Organism: Peromyscus nudipes; assembly: GCA_902168325.1. Taxonomy (NCBI): domain Eukaryota; kingdom Metazoa; phylum Chordata; class Mammalia; order Rodentia; family Cricetidae; genus Peromyscus; species Peromyscus nudipes. Next base: position 27,647 of record CABHPH010151086.1, on the reverse strand, counting down.
GGCATGTTTCTGTCTAGAATTGGCCATTTGGAATGCTATGCCAGGCAAATTTTCCTAAACTACATCCATCAACAAATGAGAAGAAAAAAGAACAGAGGAGTACTCTTTGGGAGACCAAGTGTTTAACCAGATCCCCAGACATCATAAAACCTAATATCCTGTCTTCATCATGGGCATCGAAGGTTTCCAGACAAGTTGAAAGTTTGTTACAGACAATTCAGATTAGAGAGTGAAAGAAAACCAGGCTGTAATATCTTGAGTGACTCAGGCCCAGGCTGGGGACCACCAAGGCAAAAGCACTACATGCTACTGAGAATCATCAGGTTCTATGTGGACCCTCCTGGGGACTAACGTGCTCCTACTTTCTCTGTCTTCTGTCCCCATGTTCTATATGCCCCCATTTCGCCAGTCACAAGTCAATCCAGTACCAGAATTAAGAATTGAGAAAGGAATTTATAGATAAGACTGGGTATGTACCTCAATTGGCAGAGTGCTTGCTTAGCATGCCTGTAATCCCAGTACTTAGATGACAAATGGCAGGAGGCTCAGGAGTTTGTCCATTTCTCTTTTCATCCTGGCAAACTCTTTTCTCTATCATGTATTGCCATGATGTGCCACCTTATCAAGTGCTTAAAGGAATAGGCCAAGCTATCATGGATTAACCACTCTAACAGCAGGAGCTAAAATAGGCCTTTTCTCTATGTAAGTTGCTTGTCTCAGGAATTCTGGTGTAGTAACGGAAAGTCAAGGACTGCAGCAGTTTCATGTGGAAGATCAGAGCTTGTGCTCTGAACCACTAACTATGACTTTTAGTCTAAGGTACAAAGTTAGTTGCTAGTGGGCAGGGGCCATGGTCATGAAGCCACTGGCCAGATTAGGAAGGCTAAGAACTGACTCTTCCAGAACAGAATTTTCTGTCATCCCACCAATCGGGAAGTGCTACTCAATTCACCCCGTTTGACCTTGCCAACGTCAGCAATGAGAAAGGTGCTTTGTTTCTTTGTCTGTGTTTAAATAACCAATAGATGTGTGGAAGGAGAACACCACCTCTCCAGTGACTACAGGGGCCTGCAGAAAGAAAAAGAAACCAAGAGCTTGGTATTGGAAGTGCTGAATTAACATGGGCTGTGCACTGAATGTAAACATAAAGCCAACTGAAGGAAGGCAATCAGTGCACATCCACCTGGATATCAAGGGTCCTGACTAGAGCAGAATGTCACTGCCAATGGCGATGGCATCACCAAGGGAGGAAGAACTGGGGATTGTCTCCTAATGTCTGGGATTTCAGTCTCTTAAGGTGAAGGATGTGGTGATATTTTATTTGTGCATTAATAAACAAAGCTTGCCTGGAGATCAGGGGGAAAAGGCCAGCCATTTTAAGTAAGCAAAGAAGTCAGGCAGCACACGCCCTTAATCCCTTAGCAGGCAGGGTCTCTGTGTGTTCAAGGCCACACTAGGGAACAGAGCCAAGCATGGTGACACACGCCTTTAATCCCAGTACCAACCATAGAGAACTGGAGGTCTGTACAGACAGACAGACAGTGACAGAGCTGTGTAGGAAGAGGAAGTGAGGTAGCTGGGCTAAGAGAGCCAATGAGAGGGTAGAAAAGCAAGGCATATAAGCCTGGATAGACAGAAAGTCGCTCTCCTTGGAAGCTGCAGAGTTGGTGAGGTGAGGTTAGCTGGTGGCTTTCCGTATTTCCCTGATCTCTCTAAGGCTTTAACCCCAATTTCTGGCTCCGTGTTTTTTATTTAATAAGACCATTTAGAAATTTGGCTACAGAAGGAAGTTCTGAAGAAGGGTCTTCATGGCAGTTTCCTAACAACTGAAGTCACCATAGTGCTACTTCAGAGTGATTAAAATAGCAACTTTTTTTTTTGTTTTTGTTTTTGTTTCTTTTGTTTTTCGAGACAGGGTTTCTCTGTGTAGTTTTGCGCCTTTCCTGGAGCTCACTTGGTAGCCCAGGCTGGCCTCGAACTCACAGAGATCCGCCTGGCTCTGCCTCCTGAGTGCTGGGATTAAAGGCGTGCACCACCACCACCACCACCACCACCACCACCACCACCACCACCACCACCGCCCGGCTTAAAATAGCAACTTTTATATCATCCATCTCCTTGCATATATTTAATCACAACTTTTAAAATAGAGAAAGAAAAATAAATACCTGACTCATTCTCAGCATATGTATCCACAAGAACCACCAAAATAAAAAGACTCATCACATCTGGATGCACCTAAACCTCTGTCCTCTGGGAAGAATTAGCCCAGATGAATACATGTTTTTCTTGTCTTTCTTTTTCTTTTCCTTTCTCTCATACTTTATTTCTTTCTTTTCTAACTCACAGAATATACAAGCAATGCCCAGCAAAGGGAAGAAGAGAGTCAGTGTGGCACAACCATCCCCACCCCCACACAGACTCTCTTGGTGTGGTAAGTGGAGTGGGTCTGTTTGGGGGGATGGTTGGTTGCTTTCCTAATTTTCATCTTTTTTTTAAAAATAAGATTTATTTTTTAAAGATTTATTTGTTTTTGTGTTACGTGTAGATGTATGTGTCTAAGTGTATGTATATGCACCACACACATGCAGGTGCCTCTGGAGGCCAGAAGAGGGCCTTTGAGTTACAGTCAGGTACGAGCTGGTTGATGTACATGCTGGGAATTGAAGCCAAATCCTCTGCAAGAGCAGCAAGTGCTCATAACTGCTGAGCCGTCTCTCCAGCCTCCTAATCTGCTGTCTTAATTTAATGTGTTTTGGTCCCAACAGGGAAAATGTTTCCAAGAGAGCTACTTTAGAGGACAGAGAACAAATGGCTCTCCCATAGAGCATGTTAGCTAAATTATCACATAATTTAAATTATCACATAAAAGTAATTGCTCAGTGGAGCTGAGTTTTGTGGTAATAATGGAGTTCTGACTTAACTAGTCTTCTTTGTTTTAATTTGGCTGTATATCATTTACCAGATCATTTTGCAAAGTACTCTACAAATAATTTTATTGATATTCCCACAAATGGACACTTAGAATTGTGTTTAGGCTCCATGGAAAATCTACTGAAACACTGTAGTGTGCTTAATAGGATCCAAGCTTCTAGATATTCTTCCTTCCAGCTCAGCAATGTTACTATAACCAAATCCCATCAAAGTGCTGACATTCACATCAGCATTAACAGAAAAGAGTCTTCCTTCCCTTGATTTGTTCTTTAACCTTGATTTCTTGGAATATATTGTCAAGTTAGCCTTGCCACACTATAATTACTTCAAGGAGATTGTTTTGTGGCTTGAAAGAACATTGCTGTTTTATTATATTAGAAAACCAAGGGAGTCACAGTCAAGGAAGAAAGCTGTGTTTTAATGATAGAGTCTCTCTCTCTCTCTCTCTCTCTCTCTCTCTCTCTCTCTCTCTCTCTCTTTCTCTCTCTCTCTCTCTCTTTCTTTCTCTCTCTCTCTCTCTCCAGACTCTAAAGCTGTGCTGTTTCATTTAAGGTCCAGGAATATTTGGGGGGGGTGTTTTGTTTTTTACTTCTCTCTCCAAATAGGCTGGAATCTGCCAGTGTGGCACGTGAATCCACATGGAAGATTCCGTTTAATAGTTCTGAGCGTTAACTCTCTCGGCCTGGTCCCTGGACTGCCACTGATTGCTCAGGTTAAATGGCACTAATAGCAGTTGCAGGATCTGCCCAGTCAACTCTGTTTCTTCCATTCAGCCAAACAATTTAGGTGCAGACAGCCTTTCTCTTTAGTGCATTGAATATGTTCAAGGCCCAAATGTCCATTATTATTTCACTTGCCTTGAAATGGGAAGTGTAAGCACTCTGATAAGTGAGTTGAAAGGCTGCCTAATTTCCATAAATACCTGTCTGCTGTTTATGTGCAATTTTATTACATTGAAAACATTCTGAAATCCCTCTATGCATATTCCTGAGTGAGCTGATTGCAATGCGTTCCTTGCATTAACACTGCAAAAGATAAATAAAAAGAAGGTGGGAGATGATTTTTCTCCTCCTTGGGCAGTAGAAGAATGCTGCTCTCAAAGATAGCATGCTTGAACAACGAGCTTTTCTCTGTAGAAACGACAGAGCCTTTAACAGTGCACACCAGGACAGGCTTAATTCATTTAATTTATGTCCCCAAACATGCTCCCTTGTCAATACTAAGAATCAAGGTAAAGAGAGTAGAATGGAAGAGAGACTAGAAGATGGGTGGTCAAAAGAAAACAACTCAACTAAGCAGCCCTGTGATTTTAGCATCTAAAAACCTTGTCTAGGTAAATGAATTGTGTACTGTGTGTTATGTAGCTATTTGCTGCAACATTAAAGACAGATCTGTCTCATCTATGAGACATCATCTATCAGTTGCCTGTTGCACATTGCAGTTCACTCACAGCAAACTTCAGGAAAGTCAGTTTTCATGGAAATTACCCTCACAGCCCTAAGTCCAGAATTTCCATGAGGAAAACGTAAGCAAACTATAGACTAAATAAACACATGGTAGTCATGGTGACACACACATCGGCAGTAACTATATGCCACGGTAAACTGAAATCTAAGCAGCTTTGAGTGGTAGAAAATCCCGTGGAGAAAGGGTATCTCACTGCAGAATCCAGATCATAGAACAACATGTCTCGGTTCCTGGCAGGCAGCTAAAGCAAGCGGTGCTGGAATACGCATGCTCATCAGTGTCCTAGAAGAGAATGGTGTGTCCCTGTGGGCCTTCATCATAGAAAGCAAATACCTAGCTCCTCTGAGGCACATTCCACTTGGCTTGCTGTCTGCAAAGATGACTTTTTCCTTTGGAGACTGCCCTTCAGCTTCTGATGAATAGCGAGAGAAAATATCTAAATCCGAATTGAGTATTCTGCATGTGCCGACTACTCTCTCTCTTAATTAAAAGCAAAGGAAAATACAGAAACCTATGTGACAGACACTGTGAATAGATTTAAAATGCCAAAAATTTGTTGTGCTTTAGACCTTTTGAATTTGCATGAAAAATGCAAACTATCCCCATGAAAGTTAAAGCTCATCTGCTGCCCTCCTCAGTCAACCCTCTCCCATACTCCCACCACCCCCGGTTTGGTATCACCATCCTGGCACTACGTCACTATTTATGCCATTTAGTCCTTCTAACAACTCTGAGCCATGTTTCATCCCCACCCCACATATTAGGAAATGGAGGACCATTTCCTAATATGTGGGTTGAAGAGAGCAGGTTGAAGAGTGAAGTAATTTGAGTTTGCTCTTATTTAAAACTCAGTCTCTTTTATTTCATTCTGTGTCCAAAGGTATGATTCTCTGCCTTACATCATTCAGGGTTTATAAGAATTCTTCCCATTTCAGTTACTTTCCCTCTTTGAACCTTATTGAATGAATTTTCCTTGACTCCACAATGAAAGTTCTTTCCTGAAGTACTTTCAAATTTTTCATGCAAACATGTAAAGTCATCTCTATCCCAACACCACCCGTGCACACTTTATCAATTGATAAATACACACTGGTGCATGAAACTGCCTTCCACCCTTCCCTGCTCCTGGGCTAGTAGTCTGTGAAGTAGTTTTTCAAACCTCCCCATGGATCCTTATACTTTGTTTTATAATCACACCCCTCCAGAAACAGCTTTAGGAAAAAGATAGGGCAATGCATAGTTTGGTATCAACAGTGGCGATAGCACAAACTGAAAAGGTATTTTTGAAAAGCAATTTGGGAATATGTATCAAGAAGTGTAAAATCATGCATGTTTGACATATCTATATTCATTTTATCAAAACAAGCACTATTTCAATTTGGATGGAGAGTGTCCCTCTAGGGTCCTCAAGGGACACTATTAAGATGTGGTAGAACCTTTAAGAGGTGGCATGTTTAGGGAGGGGTTTAGATCACTAGGGGTGTGCCCTCAAAGAGGATTGTGGGAAACTAATATCTTCCTGTCCCTCTTCTCTCACTCTTGAATAATGAGGTGAATCATTTGTTTGGTCTGCTCACATCAAATTCTGTGAATGTCCCAAAGAGTGGGGCAACTCAATCTATGACTGAAACCTCCAGATCAGTGAGCCAAAATGAACTTCTCTGTGAGTCAATTTCCTCAGGTATTCCACTACAAGGTTGGTAAACTGACTAATACAAGTATTCTGAGTACACATCCTAAAGAATTGACAGAAATAATAGAAAAAATGCATATAAACCTGACTTATTGTCACCAAAACCTAGAATCAAACTAATAGTGTGACATATGTGTTAAATATATTATAGGAGTCCATGACTGGATTGTGTGTTACAACACACAAGCAAGGCTTCCAACATGATTTTGCTAATTAACCATGCTGAATTTGGCAAGCTAATTAGCAATTCTGTTTTCAGTTTTTTACTTGCAAAATTCGAAATCTGACATCCACCTTAAAAAGTTGAAAAAAAAAAAAAAGAATGAGCTAAAATGCAAAGTGGCTTGTTTCAGTTGGTAGCACTGGGTAGGAACCAAAGATATTCTACCCAATAGAATAGCTATCTATGGAAGAACTATTGTGTGAAATATGTCTAGGAAGGAAACTAGATTTGAATGTACAGAACTCATAAGAACTTGATTTGGGGTAGTGACACTAAAGTCCACCCGCATGTAGTAAATCTACAGCTGTGTTGTTAGGCAGATTGATGAAGTGTTCAAGAAAAGTCGAATTTTCTAAGTTGTTACTGCGTAAACTGAGACATAGGAAGCCTTTTTAATACAAGAGGGGAAAGTTCCAGCACATTCTAGATTGAGAAATTGTTGTAGTAGAAGGAGCCTAGAGATCTCTCTAAGGACATCACAGAGAGGCCATCTGCTTTGTTCCACACCCAGTGGGCTGGGCTCTGCCGGTCCTACCTTCCTCCCCTGTAAAAAGAGACAATGGCAATGTCTAATTGCTACATGTCATACCACAATCTGGATTACGTCCATATGAGCTGGAAAAAAAAGTCATTTGGTTTATAAAGCTTTGTTTATGTAGATTAAATCATTTTAGAACAGTCCATTCTTCTTAGTGAGTTGACATTTTATTCATTTGGTCCAAGAGGAAAGGGATGGTGATTAAACTAAGAAACAACAAGAAAGAATACATATGTACTTACCTTCAGGGAATGCCAAGCTGACACTCATCCTGAGTCACCCCCATGGCTACAGTCTACATCAATACTGTTGCTTTAGAGACAAACCTGTCTTAACAGACTGAAGTCACATCAGAGCCAGGTCCCGACTGAAAGAAAACAGCAGCTACTTGAGGATGCCCTTGACCTTGCAAAATCTCATTTTTTCCCCTTAGAACATTATGTGCTTAATATTTTGGCTTTGTTATTGTCATAGCTGTAACCACAATGCTTGACATGTTTATGGACAGAAACCGGCTGACAATGGGCTCCTTTTGGGTCAGGTAATCTTCAGTTATCGGTATTTCTCTGTTAATTTAATCAAAGTCTCATAAAGTGTCACCTTGTAGGCACACTCACACACATGTACACAATCTTTTGTAAGGAATGATCCTCACCCTTGCAGATGTTCTTGGGGGAAAACTAAGCAATCCATCAGTGTAGCCGCCAACTCTAGAACTGTTGTAACAGTGTCCAAGGGTGTGTAAACACTGGAGTCAAGTGGTTGGACAAAGGTTCTTTTGCATCACGCTTCTAGAAATCAAGCTTCTCATGTGGAAACCATCAAGTAGCTAACTGTGTTTGTTTCAAGGCGGATAAACAGCTACAGGACTATGTTTCACAAATTTTCAAAAGAATTGATTAAAAATTCTGTCTGACTAAGAACTGATTAAAAATTCTGTCTGGCTTGTAATCCCAGATACATAAAAAATTAACACAGTCATAATACTTCTTAAAATATATATCTTCTTGGAGGCTTGACAGAATCTGGGATGATTTCTTCTAACTCCAATTCCAAAGTCAGCCAACTGATTTGAACAGGGTGACTGGTAAAGGCTGTTTTGTTTTTTAACATTACAGAGGCCTCCATTGTGAAATAGGCTAGATTAGTGGTTCTCAACCTTCCTAATGCTTCGACCCTTTAATACAGTTTCTTGTGTGTGGTGACCCCCAACCATAAAATTATTTTTGATACTACTTCATATCTGTAATTTTGCTACTTTTATGAATCATAATGTAAATATCTGTGCTTTCCAGTAGTCTTAGGCAACCCCATGAAAGAGTCTTTGGACTCCCGAAAAGATTGTGAACCAAAGATTAAGAACCACTAGGCTAGATAAACGTCATCTTTTCCAGTTTCAACTTCCTGAATCGGACTTCCATTATGCTGTCCCCTCAACGCTTGGACAGATGTTGTTGAGATGCTGTGGTATCATGAGACATTCCACAGGACCTCCTCCCTCCCCAACTCCAGGGCAGCTTCTGTTCAGCAAACTGAAGGGCTGGGGGACACAGAGGTCCCACATTGGTAACATCTGAGTGAGGGAAGGTAAGTCTTAAACCTGCTCAGAGTGTCAGGGAATCTCAAGCCAACAAATATTCCCTGAATGAAAGCCCAGGAAAGTCCAAGAAGTCATCCCTAAAACTGTGAAACATGAGGATCACCATGTGGATATGAGATATGAGCAGTGGGAACATGAGGTCCACCACGTGGATCTGAGCAGTGTGAACATGAGGTTCACCATGTGGATCTGAGCAGTGTGAACATGAGGTCCACCATATGGATCTGAGCAGTGTGAACATGAGGTCCACCACATGGATCTGAGCAGTGTGAACATGAGGACCACCATGTGGATCTGAGCAGTGAGAACATGAGGTCCACCATGTACATTATGGGCAGTGTGAACATGAGGTCCACCATGTGGTCATGAGCAGTGTGAACATGAGGACCACCATGTGGTCATGAGCAGTGTGAACATGAGGTCCACCATGTGGTCATGAGCAGTGTGAACATGAGGTCCACCATGTGGACATGAGCAGTGT
>CABHPH010151086.1:7794-18701 GCA_902168325.1 Peromyscus nudipes | reverse complement strand
CCACCATGTGGACATGAGCAGTGTGAACATGAGGACCACCATGTGGATCTGAGCAGTGTGAAATGTGAAGATCACCATGTGGATCTGAGCAGTGTGAACATGAGGTCCACCATGTGGACATGAGCAGTGTGAAACATGAGGTCCACCACGTGGACATGAGCAGTGCAATGGGCTCCCTACAATGTGTTAACAATCACTAGGACATTTTTTAATCCGAGGATAAATAAAGTAGAAAAGTGGGGATCAAACAAAAACAACAAAAATCACCCAGTGCATACAACAGAAAGGGAATATCCTTAATATCTAATGAAATCACAATTTTCTGAATGGCTTACTAAAGAAAACTGTAAAAACTCATTTCAGCCGGGCGGTGGTGGCACACTCCTTTAATCCCAGCACTCGGGAGGCAAAGGCAGGCGGATCTTTGTGAGTTTGAGGCCAGCCTGGGCTACCAAGTGAGTTCCAGGAAAGGCGCAAAGCTACACAGAGAAACCCTGTTTCGATTTCAGTAAAACCTCATCTTCATGGAGATGTTAGGAGACATGAGCTCCAATCTTGTTTTGATTGGTACAGTGAGGTAATTTCTTAATCCATGTGATATGTATTTCTCTACTGGTAAAAAATGAAGGTAAATTTGTTTTCTCTTACAGCATTGAGTTACATAAATACCATTAAGTAATTAATGGCATCATCTAAAGAAATGCTAAGCATATACAATTCTCAGGAAAACCAAGAGGGTAGAGGTTGACAGCAGCAGTGATGGGTTTGAAAGACGACAATATTTTAAGTGGAATGGATAAATAGTTGAGAATGGCTTCGTGTAATTTTCTGTGCTAAATAATATGTCCTCGTTACAAGATGATGACTTACTAAGTTGCTTCTCAGAATGATTGTCCTATTTCTGTTACCACCAGAAATGTTTCCCGAAACCCTCACAATTTTTGAAATTTCCACAAAAATGGAGTCCTATTGCTGATTTAGTCTATATTGTTCCTTTAATCAGTACATGTGAAATGTGTCTGAATATTCTTAGCTCATTTCTCTATTAGTCTCTTATTCGTTTTCATTAATCATCCTTCTAATATATTAAATATAATTGTTCATTTTAACAGAGACTAAAAGTGTCTTCCTGAAAATATAATGTTTTTGCTTTTATTTATCATTTTTTAAAGTGCAAGAGTTTTAAAATGTCTTATTATCTATGATCGTTTACCTTCCAACTTCACTTGCAATGTAGTTTTAAATATATTGTGTGTCTCTTTGTAATAAACATCCATGATGTTTTCAACTCTATTTACTACCCAATTCATTTTAGTCATTGTCCTGGCTAGTTTTATGTCAACTTGCTACAATCAAGGAACCTCAGTTAAGAAAATGCCTCCATAGGATCAGACTGTAGGCAGGCCTGTGGGGCATTTTCTTAGTCACTAACTGATGAGGGAGGGTGTAGTCCTCTGTGGGTGAAGCCACTGCTTGGGTTCTTTTTTTTTTTTTTTTTTTTTGGTTTTTTGTTTTGTTTTGTTTTGGTTTGGTTTGGTTTTTTGAGACAGGTTTCTTTGTGTAGCTTTGGAGCCTTTCCTGGAACTCACTCTGTAGCCCAGGTTGGCCTCTAACTCACAGAGATCCTCTTGCCTCTGCCTCCCAAGTACTGGGATTAAAGGTGTGAGCCACCACCACCCGGCTGGCCCTGGGTTCTTTAAGAAAGCAGACAGAGCAAGACAGTAAGCAGCCATCTTCCATGGCCTCTGCATCAGCTCCTGCCTCCAGTTTTCCACCCTGTTTGAGTTCCTGCCTTGGCTTCCCTCAATGGTCTATGACTCTTGATATATAAGCCTAATAAACGCTTTCTTCCCTAAGTTTCTTTTGATCATGGTGTTTCATCCGAACACTGGTTTAAATCCTGAAACAGTCATCATCCTCATCCCAAACTCAAATGCTCTGTGCATCACATGACTGACACATTTGCATATGAAAGGTACAGATGTGTGATTTTTATACTTCTGCTCATTTACTTTTCTGTGGCTTAAAGGTTGCTTGTTTTGTTTGTTTTGTTTTGTTTTGTTATTTTAATTGGCTGGGCATTGGTGGCACACACCTTTATTTAATCTCAGCACTCGAGAGGCAGAAGCACATGAATCTCTATGAGTTCAAGGCCAGTCTAGTCTACAGAGTAAGTTCTAGGACAGCCAAGGTTATCCACACACACACACAAAAGTTGGTTTTTTTTTTTTAAGTTATCTAAATGTTCACCAACAGTGTGGCAGCTAAGCTGAGGCAGGGTGTGTGCATGTGAGTACAGGTGCCCATGGAGGCTAAGGAGGTTAACTAGTCCTCTGGAGCTGGCATTACAGGCAGTAGGAAGTCATCTGCTGTGAGTGCTGGGAGCTGAACTCTGCTCATCTGCAAGAACAGTGCACACTCTGAACTGCTGAGCCGTATCTTTAGGCCCATTATTTTCTTTAGTCAAGTTGTAGAGAAGTTGTATAGTTACTTCTTCTTATAGAGAAAAAGTATTATTCTTATCTCTTGCTTTAGCTAAGATTTGCAGTGCCAAATGAAGTACACACAGAGAGACTGGGCCTCTTCATTGCATTACTGAATATAGAGGAAATGCTCCCAGTTTTCCCCCACTTAATATAATGCTGCCTGTCAATTTGTTGTATATTGCCTTAATTTTGTTATTTCCTTCTATCCCTATCCTCAAGGCTTTTATTTCTATTCAAATATAAAGCGATGTTGGACTTTGTCAAAGACCGTTTCTACCTCTATTGATATGACTGTGTGAATACTGTCTTTAAATCAATTTATGTGCTGTATTACATTTATTGATTTTCACATTGTGAACCAAACTTGCATCCCTGGTTTTAAGTATTTTGTTGAGAATTTTTGCATTATTGTCATCAAGAAAATTGGCCTATAAGTCAGTCTACTATAGAGATACTTGTAGCTGTAATATTCACAGCAACTAAATTATTAGAAGTCAGCATATGAATGGGTAAAGAAAATATGGTTTATATTCACAACGGAAATTTATTCAGCCATTTTAGAAGAAGAATAAAACATTCTGTGACATTTGCAGAAAAATGAAAATAAGCCAGACTCAGAGAGACATTGCCTACTATCTCTCAAATGAATAATCTAGATCCATATATGTAATATGTATGAAGGATAGATAGTAAAAGGAAGAGAGCTGAGGAGAAGGGAAAGGGCAGTGACAGAGCGTGATGGAAAATACATGGCATGGAAGCAGAAGAGGAGACATAGGAAATAAGCCAGCAGTAATGGGGAGGAGTGGAGGAGAGAAGAGAAGAAGAACAGAGCATAATGACATATTTATGAAAATTCCACTGTTTTGTATGTTAACTTTAAAATTAATTAAATGCAGACGGGCAGTGGTGGCACATGGCTTTTATCCCAGTCCAGAAGCAGGCGAATCTCTGATTTCGAGGCCTGGTCTACAGAGCAAGTTCCAGGATAGCCAGGGCTACACAGAGAAACCCTGTCTCAAAAAACGAACAAAAATAAAGAAATTAAATTAAATTAAATTAATGTCCTGGCATGGTGATGCACACCTCCCATCCCAATACTCTGCAGAGTTTGAGGCCAGCTTGGTCTATACAGTGAGTCCAGACAAGTCAGGGCTACATAGTGAGATTTTGTCTCAAAAAAACAGTAAGTTCAAAAAAAAAAACAAAAAACAAAAAGCAAACAATGTAATAAGGCAATAAGTGGCAATGAGTGCCAAAAACAATACCTGCATTTTAAGAAGTAATACTTTATTTTAACTACCAGCATACATTCATCTACCAGAGATTTTAACATCCAGTGCTGAGAAAAGTATACAAGCATGTGCTAAAGTATTTTGGAAGTCAACTAGGAGACACATAAAAATATTCCACATGAACACATTGGATGCCTGGTATCGAGCTCTGAGCGTGTAAAGCGAGACCTCGGGTCTCAAGGATTACCACTCAAGAGACATGGATGCAGTGACACCAAACACACTCTGAGTGGGGCAGAGAAGTGGCAGATAGAAGACCCAAGCCATTCTGAGATAACTCACTTTGTGTAAAGAGAAATGACTGTTGAACTTGGGAAATATCACAAGGATTAGGAGGAGGATTACAGGGCCAATAGAGGGTAAAGGATGCCTATATATAAAAAAAAATCTAAAAACAAGTCCAAAATGTCCACAAGATGAGCCAAATAGCCACTTAATGGGTGCACATCTTGAGTCTTTGAACACAGTGTAGTTATCAAGTTCCTCCAGGTGTCACAGTCAGAGGGAAAAGTGATGGAAAGCTTGAGAAAGAGGTGACTCCTGCATCCTTAATGGTTACATCCATTTTAGAGAGCTCTTTCTCTGAACAAGATTATTTCAATAATTAATAAGTCTCCATGTCCCTTTTTTGTGAGCTAGTGGCCTAAATGAAAGCCCAACTACACTTCCATCCACTTCTGGCCCCTTTTGTTCTTCTGTGGTGCTGCTTACATGCCACAGCGGCACACAATTTTATTTGGTTTCTGTTTTAGTTAGGCACTCTCCCTTCATAAGCTGCTATTCCACTTCTGAAGAATGAAGTAGTAATGCTCCAAGTGCCTGAAGAATATGTATTTACAGATGTGCATTCAATATACAACAATGGGCAATAGCATCTTCATCCATCAAAATGAAATTTGCTACTGATGGTTCAGACGCACAAAGAAACATAACCATTAAGGATTGTGAATGTCCCCGCCTGATGGTAATAACTGTCTATGGCATACAGTTAAGCTTAAAAGCAAATTATAAAATATCAACTATACTATTTCCATGATGTCATTATACACGTTTTATGCTGAAAACATAAATACTAAAATTTAGAATGACATATTTCACACTTTAAAAGCTGGGGAATTTGGGGCTACTAATGGAAGATTAACTCTCCCCACAACACATACTCACATCCACTACAGCCTTCCCAGGGTGGGTCTCCACTCAGAGTGGGAGGAGTGGATAGAGGAGAAGAATGAATCGGGATGGAGAGACACTAAACTTTGGGGGTGGAACAGAGTTTCCTCAAAGGACAGAAGAAAGACTTGAAGTAAGGGTCTGAGAAGGTATTTGGGGCAAGAGCAGAGACTGGTGAAGGGCAAGAGAACTGGGACCCCAACATCCCCGCAAGAGCGTTTGTGGCCCAGACTCAGCAGGACATCACACTGAGGGCAAGGCTTCCATTATTGTCCTCATGTCTGTGTTCCCTTTAGTGTCAATGACCGTTCACAACTTTGTGACAGGTCACTCCTCCCAGTCCCCAGCAAAATCCACCTGTTCATCTGGGAAGAAAGGGTCATCTCACCCACTGAATCAAGGCCAGAGTGAGAAGCTGTGCTGGCTAGTTTTTATGGGATCTTGACACAGGCTAGAGTCATTTGGGAAGAGGGAACCTCAACTGAAAAGACATCTCCACCAGCTTAGCCTGTGGGCAGTCCTATGGGGCATTTTCCTGATTACTGATAGAAGTGGATGGCCTTATCATCCCACAGGGCACAGTGGGTGCCACAACTGGGTGGGTGGCCCTGGGTGATGTAAGAAAACAGGCTGAACAAGCTACGAAAAGCAAGCCCACAAGCAGTACTCCTCCCTGGCCTGTGCATCAATTCCTGCCTCCAGGTTCCCGCCCTGACTCCCCAGACTACAGCTGTAGGATGAAATAAACCCTTTCCTTACCTAGTTGCTTTTGGCCATGATGTTTTATAAGAGCAACCTAACTACAACAGAAACCAAATAAAATTGTGTGCTGCTGTGGTATGTAATCGGCACCACAGAAGAACAAAAGGGGCCAGAAGTGGATGGAAGTGTAATCGGACTTTCATTTGGGCCACCAGCTCACAAAAAAAGGACACAGAGACTTATTAATTATGATGCTTGGCCTTAGCTCAAGCTTGTTCTTAATTAGTTCTTATAAATTAAATTAACCCATATCTTTTAATTTCCATTCTTTCATGTGGCTCGGTTACCTTTACTCTGTACTCTCCATCCTGCTTCCTATCCTTGTTCTCTGGCATCTCTCCCGAAACTAGATTCATTTCCTCCTGCCTCTGCGTCCAGCTGGAGATTCTGCCCTTCTTCTCTCTCTCTCTCTCTCTCTCTCTCTCTCTCTCTCTCTCTCTCTCTCCAGAAGTCCCTGCTATACTTCCTGCCTAGCTATTGGTCATTTAGCTTTCTATTAAACCAATCACAGTGACATAGCTTTACACAGTGTAATCAAATATCTTGCAACATGGAAGTTGTATCCACCACCTCCCAAATGCGAGAGGAAAGGACTAGGCACTGATGGCACCTAAGTATGAATATTCTAATTGCACTTTTAAATGACAAAAAGGATAATTCAGTGACACTGAAGATACCTACACTGTTGTGCTACCTTTGCTACCGTCTCTGTCACCCCCATACTCTCAGGCAGCCATTTTTCTCTTCTTCCCCCCAATCACTGACAGTAATCTGTCTTTTGTTCCTATTTGCTTGCTCTATATTTCTCATATAAATTAAATGGGATGCTCTGAGATCTCCTCCTCTAAGAGCATGTCTGATTGCTGAACACTGAGATTCAAGAGTTGTCTTGTTGGTGCCATATGAGCACCCCCAGTAAGTACAGCATCTGTTGCACACACATTGGAGAAATGGTGCCTGGTGTACTGTCACCAGTCCCTTTACTACAATGGCAGACCAGTCACACTAAGGTGTCTTGGTATAATAAAGGACAACTGTCAAAATAGGTTATGCTCTTGCTATGCCACAACCAACGTGATCACCTACTGAGGTCGTTTCCTCTTCTCCACATCTGAGCATGTATCTTTCACAGGCAGTCCTTTGAAAATTTTAGTTTTAGCTGTGTGTGTGAGCGTATGTGCACACATGTGTGTGGGTGCTTGTAGAAGCCAGAAGAGAGTGTCAGATCCCTTGGAGTTGGAGTTGCAAGCATTTGTGAGTCACCAGTCATGGATGCTGAGATCCAAACTTTGGTCCTCATGATTGAGTAGCAAAGACTCTTAGCTGTTGAATGATCTCTCTGGTCCCCAGAATCATGTTTCTGCTACTAGAGATTGAACCTAGGGCTTAGTACATGCTGGTCAAGCACTCTACCAGTGAGCTAAACTCCTCAGCCAAGCAGTCCCTTTAATTAAATGAATAAGGATTTCTCCCTTGGGGATAGGTATAAATGAATTGCTAGCTGTTTTGAATAGCACCCATCTGTGACTACTGTCATGCTGTGCTCATGGGTGGCAGTTAATTAAGACAACTTGGAAGAATATAATGGCTCATGAAGAGGAGGGAAGAGAAGGCAACGCCTCTCTCTCATGGTCTCAAAATTATTTATAATATCATGTTCGTCATATGCATTTGTGATGGTATCATCTTTAAGTGGTCTCCTTTTAAAGTAAGGCACAGTTTCCAGAGTGTTTGTAAAAATGCACTCCTAATTTATGGTGCTGGATAGAACAAGGACACGTTTGGCTTCTCCTATTTTATTCATATAATCTTAGCACAGGAAATGCCGCAGGATCCATTTATGCTTGTGGCTTTATATTCAGCATAAAATTAAGTTTTCTGTCTGATGTCACTTGTCAAGTAAGCTTTTAAAGCTGTTATTTTCCTAGGTCCCTTGAAAAGGCAGCCTGTCTTTAAAAGCACAAAATGCCACATCTCCAGAGTTGTCTCTGATGAAATGAAACGATCTGAGAGTTGAGGGTTATAATACCAGCTGAGCACAGAGCATGCCAACTCACTGGCCAGCATCTTACCATAAAAGCATAGATATAACTGCAAGTCTGGTGATAACTCAGAAAATTAAAACACTGCTAACCTATGTTTTAGTGCTAGGAGTAGGCAGACTTTCAGACAGCATTGTGGGTATGTTGAACATAACAACTGTACAAGGGTTCTCTATGGGAAATAAAACGTGTCTATCACATAAAAAATTGTTAAATAAAAATATAAATATTTAAGAAATGCTACCCTAAACTAACCACTTGTTTCAACAGCAAATTATTTTTAATATTTACACCTTTTGCTAAATGCTTGGTATTTAAAGGTGACTTGAATAGATTATAGTACATATCATCTCCAGAACCTTGGACAGAAAAATAGGATTACTCAGTCCTCCTTGAATTGCAAAAGCAATTGAATCACTTTGCACTCAGAAGAACCTGCAGTTACATCTCTTCTCGCTAGGTGGTGTGCTCAAGTTTAAGAAAGCTGTCAAATAACAGGATGCATTCATTTCACAAGGTCAAAAAACAGAAGAGGGTAATTTTAAACTTGAAAAGAGGTGACTACGTTGTATCCAATGCATTCAATAGAGAAAACAGACTAAGAGATGTTGAGAAAGGAAAGGCCTTTTCAAATAACCAGGATTTCTCAATAGGTCAACTACCACTAGAAGTGCCCATTGAAGACCAACGATGCTGCCTCACCACCCAGCACCAGAAGGTGCCAACCAGCACGAGGAGATGCAGTGAGAACCCAGTGCACTTTCCTAACAGACATTTGATTTGTATGCAAAACCCTAAGAGCTGAATTCAGATTGTTCAGCAACTCCCTTAGTAAGAAATTCTAGTTAGTGAGTAAGTTCCTCGTGCTCAGAAAGCTTTCCGTTGCTTATGTCTTGAAGGGAGGGCATGAGTCACAGATTTCACTGGCAAAGTCTCCTGAAAAACTATAGTGATTAGCAGTTCAAGGAAATTCAGAGTGGCAGACTGAATCCTATACGTGATGGGGCATTTGGACAGTTGTTGCAGCTTTGGCTGGGGGGGAGCACTGTATTTTGTATAATGTACTAGAAATGGATCTCTTCTGGGAAGAAAGGGTGATATTAATGTTAGATATTCAGAAGTTAAACCGCATTGATCTGTCTTTTGAAGTAATTGCATTGATCTCTGGAGTCTAGAAATTCATTGCTCATTCCCTGTGGATGCTTTCAAGGGCTTCTTCTTTTTTTTTTTCTTTTTCCTTCTTTTACCCAAGCAATTTATTTCCTCTTTCGTTTGATTCACAGAGGAAAACATCTTCCTGAAGTACAGCTGATTATTGTGCCAAAGTACTGGTTTATGTTTGTATGTGTGCATGCTCGTGTGTGTGCATGTGTGCATAGAGGCTTTTAAAAACACCTTAAATTATTTTTACGTCTTTTAACCTTTTTTTAAAAGTCAAATCTTAACTTTAAAATATTTGAAGGCGTGCAGGATTCTAAACTATATTTCCCCATACTCCAATTTCAACTGAGTGAAAAAGAAATTTAGACATTCCCTTAAGACAGCAGACTCACCATGACTATGAATTCACACCCAGTGTTGGAAAGGCAGAGGTACCTTCTGCCCAGCCAGGCACTGAAGCTGGCATGCTAAGGACTGCTCTAACCTACCCCTCAGAAACCCAGGCAGCTTTGCTCTATGAATGTACAGCTAAACTTCATGCTTTTCAGTTTCCCTTACTTTCACATGCTATTTCAGGTTGCTAAACTACCTAAAGAGGTAGGGAGATCCTTCTATGCAGTTCTTTCCCTGCAGGGGCCTTGAAAGCTGGCAGCCAGGTTTGCGTTGTTAGAAGAGAGTGCAGCGTAGGATGGAGGTGAACAGGCCGGTAGACTCGGGGCTTGATCCACACACACCATGGAAGCTACTTTGTGCTGCCTCCTCTGGCTCTGCTTTTTAATTATTTTTTCTTTTGATTGTTTTCCCAAAAGGCGAAACTGCAGGCGATTGCCTTGTGAGTATTTGAACTGTTATTTCAAACAAATCTTTCTAATTTATTTCTACTTGTAGCAATAATAATAGCATGTGTAGAAAAGCTTTGTGGGCCCCCCAAGTTACACAAATCGGATGTCTGTTATTGTTCGGTGCTAATAGGAGCATGGAGTATTTCCTTTGTTGTTCACAAAAATGTCTGCTTGTGCTAGAGAATTCCACATATAAGGAGCACATATATCTCCATGACCTTATGTTCCTGACGTAAGGTGCAGGAACAAACATATTCCCCTTGGCCACTGCCAAATCTTATTACATAGCGTGTATTTTCCTCTTCACATGAACCCATGACAAAGTTTGTTTGAAACTGGGCACATTAACATTAAGATATTAACATAAGCCTCAACTAAAACAACACAACAAATATTGTACTAAAGCGTCTTTAAAACTTGTGAATTGGGCTGGGTGTGGTGGCCCCCACCTTTAATCTCAGCAATGGGGAGGCAGAGGTGGGAGGATCTCTGAGTTTGAGACCAGCTTGGTCTTCAGAGTGAGTTCCAGGACAGCCAGAGCTACACAGAGAGAGCCTGTCTGGGGTTGGGGGTGGAGAACACAACAACATAGACTTGTGAATCATTTATATCTGCAAATCTCTAGTCTGTGTTTTCAGACCACAGTTGACTGTGGGTCCCTAAAACCTTGGACAATGCAACTGTGAATGGAGAATGACCACCATACATGATACACATACATGAATGTACATGGGAGTGTGGACCTCATGGCGCAGAATGAGGAAAGGGCTTCTTCTCACTTCGTGGGCAAAGCTTTTCTGGACTTGAATGTGTTCTCCTTAATTTTATTGCTTAACTATCTTTATCAAGGTCATTAAATGGCAGAAATGCTAACAAAAGACGAATGCTGATACTTCACAAAGAAACAGTACCAAGCACTGTAGCTGTTTGTCTGCTTGCTCTGGGGCAGGGCGGAGGAGCTGGCGAACAAAAGCAACAGCTTCCCAGAACAATGGGCTTCTCTGTGACCTGCCGCCCAGCTGTTGGCACTGGGCTCACACCCTCTGTCCCCTCCTGCACTCTCCCCGAGAAGCACTCCTTTCACCACATCCCCATCCAATACCACACACACACACACACACACACACACACACACACACACACACACAC
>CABHPH010151085.1:32792-45913 GCA_902168325.1 Peromyscus nudipes | reverse complement strand
CTTAGTGAAGAAAGAAAGGGAAAGAAAGAGATTTGGCTAAGAGAGTCCTCATTCTATGCCTTCTGATTGCAGGCTGAATGTTAATATGCCTCCCCACATCCCCAGTGCTTCCCAAGTCATGGGCCAAAATAAAACTAGCCTGCTGCCTTCATACTTTCTTGTTTTTTCTATCTGTTCTTCCTCCTTTCCTGCCTTAAAGTTGCTCTGTCAATACACAGCAATGAGAGACTCATTACTACTGCCCATAACAGCAGGTGGTATTGTGATATTACAGTGTATTACAGTAATTGTTTTCTTTTTAATGTATTAAAATATATGGACAAATCTCCACAGAGACTGGAGGATTTATAGTAGAATGCAAATTTTCTCCCAACTAATAGTTTTATTACAGGTGTTTACATTCAGTATGAAACTATAAATTTTCTTACAATTATAACAAAAAAAGGTTATTGCATGACATTTTTTGTCTTATTTAATATATGGGTTTCTTTTCATACCAACAAATTCTTTGGTTCTCTGACACTAATTAGCTGTCCAGCATGGAAATTCAAGTCTAACACTCACTGCTCAGATTAGCTTGGTGTACAGAGGTCAAGAATTCAGTCCCACAGAATTGTGTCCACTTCAGACAGTAGATACACAACAGGTACCATAGCTGCTAGCATTTATTTCTTGTCAGTAAAAAAAAAATGGGTGGATTTCAAGAACCTCTCTTAAATTTAATAAATTCCTAGATTGACTTGAGATTCAGGGAAGTCCTCTACAAATGATCGTGGTTTATAATCTAGAACACATGCCAGGAAGAACAAAAGGGAAGAGATGCTAAGGCAAAGAATGCAGACTGGGATGTAGAAATCTTGTGGCTTGACATCACCATTTTAGTATATCTATCATGTGCTTGAAAGCTTGGAGATACTCTGAAACCCACTGTGGAGAAGATACAGGTTCCATTACACAGGTAGTTACGGCTAAGTTATAGCCATCAGTGGTCTAGCTCAAGCACTATCCTTTCCCCAGTATTGGTTGGTTAGCATCTGACCTGCAGTTTGATACCCTGTAATCACGTGTCCTACCTTTCTAGTGATAAGTCTGTCCTAAAGTTATCTAGGTGATTCACCATGAGTCATTTCATTGTCATAAACTGAGGTAAGGTCCACAAGAATTTGTAACTGCATTGAGACTATTTATGTCCTTAAAAAGGAAGAAATATGTATCCACCACAATGTCTCTCATGGAGGGTAATTTTAGGGAGCCTCTTAATCAAAGCCAAACATCTGTTGGGGTAATAACAATTCTTTTGTGTTCTTGTAACACACTGGACAGCAGGATGTCACAGAGGATGTGGCTAGAGGCAATTATTTCTCTAAAAGGAAAAGTACCACTGAGTAAAAGCAATGTTATTCTACAAAAGTCATTTACAATGTCTTATTTGACAGTAACTAAGTAGGAAAGATGTAGTATAAGACACGACACTAAAAGATACTTTATAATCACAATTGATTTATGTTTTCCATTTAAGTTCCTAATCATTCTACAGATGGTCACAATTCTAAAAGACTCCAGAGAAAAGTTATTCTGAGGGAAATTTTAATGATTGTACATAGAATATTTCAAGATTTTTTTCCATTGACAAATGAGGGATGGGGTACCTAGCATGAGGTTTAAAACAAGCATTTTTCTGTTAGAAAATTAATGAATAATTTTATTACAATTTAGAGATAAATTGGAAAATGAAAACCATTTAAAGCCTCCTTAATTCACCCTCATTTCTGATACCAAGCCCTTCTCCACTTAAAGGGATGTTGGATGTTTTGTACCTGCTCCTTCTCATTGTATAACATAATTTGACTTCCTACTTAACTAAAAAGAAAATGAGGTCAAGTTTGTTGCAAAACTAACTACTGACCAAGGGCTAGTGTTAAAGGTGGTGTACCCTGATGATTACAAGTTAAATTTGAGCTAATATTTCCTTTTGTCTATGGTTTATGAATAGTTTATGAATGTCTCTCAGAAGTGAGAAAAATGGTCCAAAGAAGGAGGGTCTATTGCCACAGGGAGGGTTTGTGGGCACAAGGAGGGTTTGTGGGCATAGCGAGGGAAGAACAGAATGCTACCCACAATGCTTTCTCTCTGAGCTCTAGATCCTCCCAGTAGTTTGTAAATTTGTTCAATTCAGTATGAAAGTAGAGATCATGCATTATTGATAGCATGACACTGCAAATGGTCTCCTAAAAAGCCCGATATACACCTAGAGAAATGAAGAACGGAAACAAATGCTGTTTCTCAGTTCTGGGGATGAAGGAGATAATATTAAGTTATACTGTATATTTCTTATATAAGTACAGACTTGCACTGGGGGCCATCTAGTCCAATAAAATATACCTAAGTATGATATTCTCAGCAAGAGGGGAGAAACAGCACATGCATACCATAAATGCTGACCTTTTTACTAGCTTGTGGCATTAGTGAATCACTGAGCTGTGATGACGATAGTTGGGAAAGTACATTCTGTTGGGAAAAACGAGACTCCTCGGGAACATATGAGTCATATTTGCATAAGGTTAAGGTTAGCACACATGAACTCTGGTGTCCTTGGCAGCAATTCAGACTGACCTGGCTTTCTTTGTTGCTGCCAGCTATTAAGTGTGAACACACACTCAGGCATATTAATTTAACACCTGTTTTGGAGTTCTTCACTTTGACATGATATTAGCTAAAATTATTCCCCTGCTGAACACCAAGAACATTTTTAAAGAACGATTTATTTAGCAACAGGCTTACTAGAGTAAAGATTGGCAAATCTTCCACATGCTTGGAAGAGGAGATATTGGCAATCCGTCCACATGGTAAATTGGTATAAATTGCCACATAACAGGGAAGTGGAGGCTGTTGGAGGTCAGCTGCTATGGTATCTTATGAATACATACTCATTTCATTATTTGTGAATCTCCTCTATGTAAAAGCCTATTGCAAACTCAAGAGATACTCATGAGGAGGTCCATTGAGAAAACAAAATAAAATTTGAAACCACAGAAATAAACAGACATTTTAGAAAAGGCACCAGATTCTAAAAGCTATAATACAAAATGATTCCACCGAGAACTTAAAGTGCAACATGATTTGACCCGTCCAGCAGGTCCAGTTATTCGTGGGTCTCGAGCCGGGAAACACCTAAAAGCCAAGGGGGCGAGAAAGGAAGAGAGCCAGGCGCATATAATAATTGACAAGAGTCAGTCTGAGTCGCGTCAAGGCTCCGTTTATTGAAATGAATGCTGCAACTTTTATACTCTGAGGCTTCAGGCAGGGAGGGGGGCAGAGAAAGCAAGGAGAGTGGAAGGTTATCAGAAGTCAGAATGGTCGGGGCGAGGTCTCTTTGGCCCCAGGCTCTTGCAGCTGGCTGATTAGCATCTGTTTGCAAGAAGAATGGGAACTCCTAAGGGAGGGTCTGGGTGAGGTTGTTTTGGTCCTAGACCCCTGTTGTTATTGAATGAGGCCTTTCTATGGTTAGGCCAAGGTCGTCTTGTTTTGCAAGACTCCAAGCAGGAAATTCCAAACATACTTGGATCAAACAGGTGGGTCTCCAACAATGATTCTGCTGACATCATGATCAGTTAGCTAATTGAATAACAAATCAAGTTAATGTAACCAAATTCTTTCAACGGTTTTGTCACTTTCTCTCATACATCATTGCTTTTTTTCTCTTCTTACTTCTATGACCTCATACAGCACACAGCTTCTCAAGACTTCTATTTCAAGTTCAACTGTGAATTTCCTAGAATTTATAAAATGAGTTTAAAGACATCTTCCTCATAAATTTGTAAATATTCATTGAAGTAAAATATAGAAAGGTACCGATATATAAAATTTAAAGGGCTATAAAATATAGATTTTAATATTTAAGCAGTAGTTCATATCATCTTATAAAGAAAGAATAAAATAATATAGAAAATAGATATTCCTGTTCCAGCCAATAAATTTGACAGTGGACAATACAAGTGGAGGGAGCCTTAGTGGTTTTTTAATTACTACTTTGTGCAAGTCTCCATTCAACGCACACTGGAACTAGGACTCAGTCTTTTTACATTCAGCAATGAAAATTTTGTCTTTTCCAGTACTGTCTGTGTGATGAGGTATGGAATCTGTATCCATAGATCAGGCAACATGAGGACAAACTTGAGAAGTCCTGGATCCCTTGGCACTCAGGTCTTCTTTTATAAAACTTTCCAATGAGTTACCCACTACTAACAAAGATGGATGAAAGACATTCAGAGCTTATTCTTGGATTAGTTAAACTCTGTTCATTTGGTTGTCATGTTAAGACCTGAACTATTTTAGGGCTTATCAAATATGAGTAATAGGTTGAATTTCTTCATTTTATGGCAACATCAATTTAGGATGTTAAGGTTGGAATGGAGTGATGGTTGTGCAGCTTAGTGTTCTTGTGAGACTCCTAACAGCTGCAGTGGTGGCTGTCTCTGACTCCTTGGACTCCTTTTGGGACCCTTTTCCTCCTACTGGATTTCTTCATGCAGCCTTGATATGAGGTTATGTCCCTTACTGTAACTACTTATGTCACATTTGGTTGATATATATTCCTGGGAGGCCTGCTCTTTTCTGAAGGGAAGTGGAGGAGGAGTGGATCTGAGGGAGAGGGTAAGTAGGCATTAGGTACTGGGAGGAGAAATTGCCATCAAGATGTAATATATGAGAAAAAATAATTAATTATTAAAAAAGGAAACCCAGAAAGAAAATTAAAATAATAAAAAGAAATAAAATTATAAATATATATTGAAGTATTTTTCTGTTTACATCATTTTTCTTTTGGGCTTATTTTTTGGGCTAGTATTTAAAAAACAACAATCCTGGAACCTAAAACCACTGTTGACTTTGTGTGGTATTGAGAAACAGTATCACTAAGACATGTTGAATTTTCCCTTGTAAAGCTTTTATGAGTAGCAGGGAATTTTTTAAGGGCAAAAAATTCACTGGATTAGGACTAACTTTCATTTTTTAGGCATGAAAAGGAATAGGTTTCTGTGTTTTTGTTGTTTGCCTAAAGACAGATAGGTAGGCAGATAGGCAGACAGACAAAATCTGTATATGTCAAAATGTTACAGGTATTCATTTATTGAATTTCAATTGTTTGTTTTACTAGGAAGGTTAACTGCACCATCTGTGCTCAGATATTATTCTGCTGGTATATGTATAATACTGCCTGTTAGTAAGGACAGAACCTTGGTTTTATTTTTTAGAATTGGTGTTCTTTTTTTGTTTTGGGTTTTTGTTGTTGTTATTGTTGTTGGTGTTTTGAGACTGGGTTTCTCTGTGCAGCATTTGGTGCCTCTCCTAGATCTCACTCTGTAGACCAGGCTGGCCTCGAACTCATAGAGATCTGCCCAGCTCTGCCTCCTAAGTGCTGGGATTAAAGGTGTGCACCCTGCTGCCCAGAGAGAGTTGGTGCTCTTAATGTTGATTTGCTGTATAGGTTTTTCACTTTTATCTATGAAGCTTGTAAGAGGTCATAAAATTTGTTTGTTTCTTTATTTCTCTTTTCCAAAATTTCTGATTATGATTAGAATAATTACAGTAATTTTAAGGAATAGGTTAGCAAAAAATAATTAAATATTTAGCTTGAGTCAATATAATGACTTCTCTGGCTGTTAAGAACAAAACAATATATAGAGAAAAAATAAAATTTTCCCTTGTTTCACTCACCAACAAAAATTCAAAGATTCAAAACTTACTAATTTACAAGATAAATCTGGAGGATTTCCCTGCAATTATACAACAGTGAAGCATTTATTAATTAATTGATTGATTAATTGAGACACAGTTTCATTTATCTCAGATTAACCTCAAAATTACAATGTAATAAAGAGAATTTAGAAATTCTTAACATGTTCCCACCACTGTAAGACTGCTAGGATTTGAAGCCTGAACTTTTTACACAATTTCTATTTTTCTGGGGATTGAACCCAGGTTTCTTATGAATGTTGCACTTGCAATATAAACTGCAACTACAAACTGAAATATTGCTACATTGCAGTTAAGTTGTGGATATGTAAAATCAGTCCAGGCTACTGTATAAAGACAGACAAGTCATAAAAATACACACACACACACACACACACACAAATATTTTAACTGTTTTCATGTGGGCTGACAATTCTCCACCCACTGGCCATATACTAGCTAGCAAAAACCCTAAGGCCAGGCATGAGAAGCCAAATTCACGAGCTGTTAGTCAAAATTTTTAAAAAGACTCCTGAAACATATACTATTGCTGTTGCTCTTCATTGCCTTCCAGAGGTTTAAGGTAAGTCCCTATTATTGAAGATATATACTTCAGATACAGGATCCAGAGGAACTTAGCTGGATCTAACTTGAAAATCTCCACACAGACAATAACTTTCTTGGTACCAGAAGGTGCTATAAAGGCCTCAAATGGAGGGACAAAGGCAGTAAGTTATTTTCTACCCAGCAATGATGCTTATTAACTGAAGGAATGACTAGTACGGCACAATACCCCTAAGAGTGCAATAATGGCACACACACCTTGGTGGTAACCAATATTCTTCTGACTAGACTTAAGGCTAGTTCAGCCAGAGGGAAATCATGTCTGATACTGGAAAAGTAGACACTACTCAGGGTTAGTGAAATCATAGATCTTGGAGAAGAACCTACTGTAGACACTTTCCAAAGTTACCATAATTTCTAACTACATTAAAATATTTATTCTTATACCCACAGATAAGTATAGGTCTCACTCATCATCAAAGAAATGTCTCTTTGCAAGAAAGTGAAAACCATAACCAGGAAAACGTAGAGAAAAGTGGCCATATTGTAGCTTGAGTTTTCCTGCCTGGCCCACGGTCAGGACAAATCTCTTTCACCTGCCAGTCCCACAGCCGCTCAGACCCAACCAAGTAAACACAGAGACTTATATTGCTTTCAAACTGTATGGCCGTGGCAGGCTTCTTGCTATCTACTTTTTCTATCTTAATTTAATCCATTTCTATAAATCTATATCTTGCCACATGGCTCGTGGCTTACCGGCATCTTTACATGCTGCTTGTCCTGGCGGTGGCTGGCAGTGTCTGGCAGCATCTCCTTCCACCTTCCTGCTCTTTTTATTCTCTCTGTTAGTCCCGCCTATACTTCCTGCCTAGCCACTGGCCAATCAGTGTTTTATTAGCAACACATTTGCCATACAGAACATCCCACAGCAGCCATATGATGCTCCATCCCAACAGACACATCTGAAACAGAACTCCTGCAACTAAGGAGGCTCAGGGATCATATTGGAAGAAGAGGCAGAAAGACTGTATGAGGAAGTAGATAAAGAAGTTTGCTGTGAGACTTTGTTTCTGAGAAATATCAGAAAAAAACTATATCCATGATGTCTCATCAACATGGCTGTCCAAACAAGACCTGATCAAGAACAATACTGATAGACATGTTGGCATGGTAGAGGGATTCTTATGAAGCCTCAAGCCTAGACAAAGAACAACAGACAGCAAAGGAATGCTTCATATGGGAGAAATAGTCTTCCCAGGGACTAGATCAGCAATTGGTTATTTAGTGCCAAGTGGTCATCTCTGAAACCACATATATACAAGTAACATTATATGGATCGAGCATGTGGTATTTATATAGATTTAAGAGTGTAAAAACAATTTCAAAAACAAAGTTGCCTTCTGTTCCCCAGATCCAATCCCCTAGTCTCATTATAAGCTCTGTAAGAGGACACCCGTGGCAACCTTCTCTGCCCCCTCTGCTTCCATTTCCTATGAATCCCACAGATCTTCCTCTTCTAAACTCCCTCCTCTGAAATTGTTGCTTACTCCCAAGCTCCAATCCCAGAAGGCAGCCTCTGCTAACCAAATGGCTTCTCTTGCCAGGATGACAAATACACTTAAAGCAAACCGGTCCTCCTGTTCCTCCACTTCAATCACCAAAGTTTCATTCTAAGCTGAGGAGCAGAAAACCCACTTTAGTGTCCCTTTCATCCCTCACTTTATCCCCAACTGATCATAAAGATCTTATGCCCTAACATTCCTTCTCCAGATTCATCCTATTATCCCAGTCCGAAGCTCCAACAACAGCAGCCACTGAGCAGGCCAGGAAAATAAGTACACAAAATATTTTCTATAAAGCAGCACATAGCCTCTACAATCTCTTAAAGTCCAAGGAAGTAGAAACCAAGGAAGAAGACATTTACTCAACAGAGAAAAAAATCATATATCATCAACTCAACTAGCAAACATCAAGATCCCAGATGCCTAGATGTCAATCTAAAAACACAATCAGTAACAGCTAGGACAATATGTCTCCACTGGAGCCTAGCATTTCTACCCCAGCAGGCACTGAATATTCCACCATGATTGATTTTCAGGTATAGACCTAAAAATAACCTATATAAAGTTGATACAGGCTCTTAAGGAGGAAATGAATAAATATATTAATCAAAAAGAAACAATATAAGGAAATGAATAAAATGGTTCAAAATCTGAAGATGAAACAGAATTGATGAGGAAAACCCAAACTGAAGGAACTCTGGGAATAGAGAAATTTAAAAATTTGAATATGAACTACATAGCCAAGCTTCATCAACAGAATATAAGAGATGAAAGAGAGACTTTCAAGCATTGGAGATATGATAGAAAATAATCAATACATAAGCCACAGAAAAATGTTGCTTCTGAAAATTTTCTCACACAAAATATCCAGGAAATCTGGCACACCATGAAAAGATCAAATCTAAGAATAATAGGAATATAGGATGGAGATAAAACCTAGCTCAAAGGCCAAGAAAATATTTTCAACAAAACCATAGAATAAAATTTTCCTGATGTAAAGAAGGATATGCTCATAAAGGTACATGAAAAATAGAGAACACTAAGTAGATTGTGCTGGAAAAGAAAGTCCCTTCAGCACATAATAATCAAAATAATAGACATACAGAACAAAGAAAAAATATTAAAAACTGCCAAGGAAAAAGGCCAATTAACATTTGAAGACAGACCTATTATAATAATGACTCACTTCTCAATGGAGACTCTTAAAAACCAAAAGATCCTAGATAGATATACTTCTGACTCTAAAAGAACACATATGCTAACCCAGACTATTATACCTAGCATAACTTTCAGTTACCATGGATGGAGAAAATAAGATATTCCATGATAAAAGAAATTTATACAATATGTATCTACAAACCGAGCCCCACAGAGGGTAACAGAAGGAAAACTTCAACATAAACAGGTTAATCACAACTGTGTTAACACAAGGAATAAATACTACCAAACCACAAAAAGACAAAGAGAAACATACACACAAACCCACAGACACCACCACCAGCAACAAAAACAAAATAACAGAAATAAACAATCATTGATCATTGATGTTTCACAATATCCATTGTCTCAATTCCCCAACAATATGACACAGACAAACAGAAGGGATAAGAAAAAAAGTCCATCCTTCTGTGGCATCTAAGAAACCCACCTCAACATCAAGGATAGACATTGGGTAAAAGTGTGTAAAAAGATGTCCCAATCAAATGGACTTCAGAAACAAGCTGGTGTAGACATTTTAATGTCCAAAACAATACACTTCAAACAAAAACTAATCAAAAGTGATAGGGAAGGGCACCATACACTCATCACAGGAAAAATTCACCAAGATGATATTTCAATTCTTAACATTTATGCCCCAAACACAAAGGCACTCATTTTTTGTTAAAGAAACAATATTACAGCTTAGATCACATATTGATCCTCACATAGTGAGAGTGGAAGACTTCAATAGCTCAATTTTAGCAACAAACAGGTCATCTAGAAAAAAAATAAAAAGAGAAATATTGGAGTTATACACCAAAGGTATCTAATTGATATTTACAGAACACATCACTGAAACTCAAAAGAATATATATATTCTTCTATATACCTCATGGAACTTTCTCCATATTGACCAAATAATCAGAGAGAAAACAATCCTCAACAGATACAAACAATTGGAATAATTCACTGCATCCTATCAGACAAGCACAGATTAAAGCTGTATATCAGCAACAACATAAACAGCAAAAGTGTTACACACTAATGGAAAGTGAACAACTTTCTACTAAATGAAAAATGAGTCAAGAAACAAATAAAAAATTAAAGACTTTCTAGAGCTCAATGAAAATGAATATACAGCATAACCAAACTTATGGGACACTATGAAAGCAGTGCTAAGAGGAAAATTCATAGCATTAACTTCCTACACAAAAAGTGAGATATCTCATACTAGCAACTTAACTGCTCACCTGTACTCTCTAGAATAAAAAAGAAGTGCTCATATCCAAGAAGGGTAGATGATAAGTAATAATCAAACTCATGACTGAAATCAATAAAATAGAAACAAAGAGAACAATAGAAAGAATCAATGAAACAAAGGGTTGGTTCTTTGAGAAAACCATTGAGGTTGACAAACTTTTATCTAACCCAATTAAAAGGCAGAAAGATGATATCCAAAAATGACAAAATCAGAAACAAAAATAGGGACATAACAAAAACAGAAGAAATCCAGACAATCCTAAGCACATGCTTTAAAATACTCCAACAAATTTGAATTCTAAAAGAAATGGATAATTTTCTCAATAGTACCAATTATCAAAGTTAAATCAAGATTAAATAGACAATTTAAATACACTTATAACCATTAATGAAAGAGAAACAGTCATTAAAAGTCTCCCAACCAATAAAGGCCCAGGGAAGGGGGGTTTTGGGACAAAATTTGATCAGATTTTGAAAGAAGAGTTAACACCAATTCTCAATTTATTCTGCAAAATAAAAACAGAAGGATTCTGTTGTTCAATTCATCTTATGAAGCCATACATATCCCGCTACACAATCCATATGAAGACCCAGTCTAATTTCCATTATGAACATCAATGTAAAAATACTCAATACAATTCTTGCTAACCCAATCCAAGAACACATCAAATGGATCATCTACAATGATCAAGTAGGCTTCATAAAAGAAATGTAGGTATCATTCAACATACCAAAATCAATAAATGTAATCCAGGATATAAACAAACTTAATGGAAAAACAAAACAAAACATATAACCTCTCATTAGATGCAAAAAAGGCCTTTGACAAAATCCAACACCCCTTTATGATAAAAATTCTCCATAGATTAGGGATATAAAGGACATATATCAACATAATAAAGGCAGTTTACAACAAGTGTATAGCCAACATCAACGTAAAATGAAGAGAAAGTCAAAGCAATTTCACAAAAATCAAGAAGAAGAAAAGGTTGTCCATTCCCTGTATAATTATTCAATACAGTATTTGAAGCCTTAGCTAAATCAATAAGACAAGTGAAGGAAATTGAAAGAATATAATTTGGAAAGCAGGACTCAGAGTCTCTTTATTTGCAAATGATGTGATAGTATACATAAGTGACCGTAAAAACCCCACTGGGGAACTCCTACAGCTTATCACTTTCAGAAAAGTAGCTGGTTACAATATTAACAACAACAACAACAACCAAAAAAAAAAACAGTAACTCTCCTACATATAAATGACATGTGGAATGAGAAATAAATCAGGGGGAAAAAACTTTTCATAATACCAAGAAGTAATATAAAATATCTTGGGCTAACCCTAGGCAGACAAGTGAAAGGTTTGTAGGATAAAAACTTCAAGTCTTTGAAGAAAAATTTGAAAAGATATCAGAAGATGCTAAGATCATCCATTCTCATGAATTGGTAGGATTAACTTAGTAAAAATGGCCATCCTACTGAAAGCAATCTATAGATTCAGTGCAAGCCCTATCAAAATTCCAACACCATTCTTCACATATATTGAAAGAACAATTATCAATTTCTAATATCATATGAATTATGAATATTTCAAATTATGAAACATTATCAACTTCATATATTGTATCAATTTGGAAAAACAAACAAACAAAAATGATAACCAAGCTACTAAAGTCCACAGACCCAGAGAGATTAGGCATAGAAGAATGGAGAAGTGGGGACACATGTATCTTCTTTGGATATGGAAAATAAAACAGATTTTATGGGTGTACTGGACTGGGGGAGGGTATGAGAACAGCAGGATCAGATGAGAAGGGAGCAGGTAGATGGAACTGGGGGAGGATATGGGGGCTGACAGGTAGACGTGAAAGTCGTTTGAGGGGCAGCATATAAATGTAATGTAATCGAAGCTTCCTATAATATTTTATGGTGATCCTAATTAAGTCTCCAAATAATGAAGGAAATGGACCCACAACAAGCCATCTCTTATCACCAAATGAAGTTTCCAACACCTGGACTATGTTTAATCCAATTGAGTTTTTGGCCAAAAGGGTCCCATCGAAAACGCCAAATACCCAGGCTGTTGCCAAAACAATAGGCTGTTCTCCACAAACAGAGAGCAAGATCTCATTGCTGAAGACAATATACACAAAAGTCACTGAACATGGACAGGCCAAACTGGTGCCCACATAGAACATTCAGCTTCATATTGTACTGACTTTGGCATAGAAATATACTCTGCAGGCTACCCCAAAACAAACAAACAAACAAACAAACAAACAAACCCAGAAACACCAACACTACCACAAAACCTTTGATTTTCAATCTTTCCAGCCTTGAAATTATGCTAGGGCAATGGTGGAATAGAATGTGCAGAAGTAAGCAACAGATGTTTGTTTTGACTTAAGGCCCACTCTGTGATATGGAACCCATACCCAACACTGCTTGGGTAGCTAAGAACCAGGGACTAGATAGTTCAGAGTCATATGGTAAAACCAAATACTAAAATACTCACAGAGACTGAAGCAGCATACACAGGGCCTACAGCGTTCTATACCAGATCCTCTGCATACAAACTGTACCTTTCAGTTTAGTGCTTTTATGGGACTCCTGAACGTAAATGAGTAGGGCTCTTATTCTTGTGCCTTCTCTTTGGACTCTCACTGTTGACATCTCTTGTCCAACTTTGATACAATGGTTTTTGTTTTTTCTTATTATATTTTATATTCTTACGCTTTCTTATTATCTCTTAGAAGCTTGTTCTGTTCTAATGAGAGACAGAATGGCAGTGGACCTGGATGGAAC
>CABHPH010151085.1:0-22815 GCA_902168325.1 Peromyscus nudipes | reverse complement strand
TCTCTCTCTCTCTCTCTCTCTCTCTCTCTCTCTCTCTCTCTCTCTCTGTGTGTGTGTCTCTCCCTCTCTCTCTCTCTCCAAACCCTGCCTCATCTCAGAAAGCTTGCCTTGACTAGAGCACTCCAGATAGCCAAGGGTCAATGGGCTTTTTAGTAGCCCATACCCATTCTGTCCTGTAGAGGGAAAGAGGCTTCCTCACTACCAAGGGCACTCCCATAGTTCATGGATCCCTTATATGCAAGCTCTTGGAGGCCCTCAGCTCCCTGCAGAAGTAGTCATAAATCACTACCGGGGATACCAGACCTTCAAGGACTCAGTAGCCTTAGGCAATGATGACTCAGTAGCCCGTGACTGGCCTCCAGCTCCTCTGGATCAACAGAACATATTTTATTTTTGACAACTTCCTATCAACCCTGCTATCAACCAGAGGAGCCAGACAAACTCCTGAAAAAGGGGGCCTCACACATGGATGGTTCTATTTAAATAACTGCCTCATCTTTCCTCAGGACCAGGCACTGTTTATCATTTTAGACATCCACCAGACCTTACACATAGGCCCCAAAGCTTTGTTCCATTTTTTAGAGCTTGTCTTTGATCCCATCCGTCTTTGAGCTCATATTTCACATGTTCACTCTTCCTGCCTGATGTGTGCCAAGGCCAACCTACAAGGGGCCTTCCAGCCAGCCTACCTGTTGCCCTGGCAGGAATGGCCTGTGAGTTAGCAGGGGTACCTGCTGGGTTTTGGGGAGCTGGGATAAAACAACAATTTAGGGGAGGATGGTTACTAGGGGAAGGCATGTGGAATCCACAGAAGATAAAGTCAGGGTGGTAATAAAGACTGTAGCAGGTGTTCTGTTGCAGAGCTAGAGATGAGACTGGGGTATTGGGTTTGAAGGAGAAGAGGCCGTGGTTAAGTTCTTCAGTTAGTTTATCTGTTTCCCTAGCCTCCTGTGTGTTCACAGGTAATGCCTTCTGGTGTTGGACGCTGAGGTAAAGGGACGAGTTGTGGGGAGGGAGGTTGGTGAAGACCTTTGTTGTCCACTGATGATGGAGTCACAGAAGAAAGGAGACCCCAGCAGGTGTTTTTCTAGAGAACAGGTGATGAGACTAAGGGGATTTGGACTGGAGGATCAGGAGAGGTGAAGCTCTGTAGTCAGATTACATGCTTCCCTGACAAGAATGTATCAAATAATTTTAAGGCAAAATAAATGATATATATTAGTTTCTCACATTCTGATATTAATCATATAATGTTAATTATTTGCCTTATATTATGTATCAATTGCATATGATAATCTATCATGTACTTACTAAGTATAATGGTTACATAGTCAATTTTATGATATGAGTTATCATAAGTGGGGTTATAAATGGGGAATTGAATTCTGTGCTAGTTCTTGTGAATTTGTGCATAATTTGGAATTTAGACTCAGCCCTATGAGAGACTCCTGAGACATTTGGAGAAGGTAAAAATAAAACTAGATTCTTGCCTCATATGACTACAAAAACACATTACAAATTAAAATAAAAATATTAAATAAAATTTAAAATAGAAATAAATAAGCTATTTATTATTAAAAATCATTTGCATAATATATAATTTATATTTGGGAATAGTATTTCTACTTGAAAGTTTAAGATTTGTGTGAGATTTGCTTAGTTATTTTAATAAATTCTATTGACTTGATAACACTAATATCTCAGAAAGATGCACATGGTTCATAAAACAGGAGAAATGCCAAAGTTCCTCATTGTAAGACACCAAGAACATCTTTAAACTATGCTGTTGTTTCAGGCCATAGTCACTGCAGCCTCAGGTAGAAAGGGTTTTATATCTAGAGCCATTTAACCATGAATGAACAAGGAATTCCCTTTATGATTTCAAGGCACATTATTTTAAGATTGTGGCAGGAGAACAATCAAGTGGCCTGAAATTAGATAGATTTATAGTCCAGACATGAGACAAAGACATGTTCATTTAGGGAGGATGTGTGAAGTAACAAGCTGTGTACCAAATGCCTGTGCAGTTAAAAAGACCTCCTTATCTTAATTAACTTCATATCTTTCAAAATATTACCAAGTATTTGTTGTCTGGTTGAAAGAAATGTAAGAAATACTGATTAGTTGAACATTTATCAAATATGAATAAATTTAACATTTATTAAATATGAATGCCATTTAAATAGATTGTGAATAATTCTTATCTAACTAGTTAGTATGATAAAATATCACTGAAAAACTCAAAATAAAATGACTAACTCTCTGGCCGGGCGTTGGTGGCGCACGCCTTTAATCCCAGCACTCGGGAGGCAGAGGCAGGTGGATCTCTGTGAGTTCGAGGCCAGCCTGGACTACCAAGTGAGCTCCAGGAAAGGCGCAAAGCTACACAGAGAAACCCTGTCTCGAAAAACCAAAAAAAAAAAGAAAAAAAAAAAAAGACTAACTCTCCACTAAGTGTTACACTCTCAATTGATATTGGTTTCTAGCAAGGCATTTGCTGTATGGTAATTTTTCCACTGTTTTAGAAGAATGGTATCTATGTTCTTTTTGTATTTAACATAATTTCTTTATTGAATCTTTGGGAATTTCACATCATCCAACCCAATCCACCCACCTCCCAGTTGCTCCATATCAGCCCTCTACCCCTGGAGTTTGCCCCACAAAAGAAAATTTAAAAGATAATAAAACCAAACCAAGCTAATCTAAAACAAGGAAACAAAAAAGAAAGAAAGAAAAGCAAAAACCCCTCCAAACCAAAAAGAAAAAAAAAAGAAGAGCAAAACAAACAAACAAACAAACAAAAACTCCTCTCCACTCTTTCATCTTTCCTGCCTCTCTAACATCTCGTTTGTCCTGGTGGTATTGGAGGCACGGTACATCATACAACATAACTTTTTTGTCCAGTCAGCTTTACTTGCAAATGTTCATTGCAATGAATCATTGGTCTGACCCAAGGGCTCTGGTTTCTGGTACACCATCATTACTGGATCCTCATCGAAACTCCTCTCAGTTATCTTGTGGCTGCCGTGAGTCATAGAGATCCTTCATGAATTCCGTCAGATCTTAGATGGGGTTGATGTTAGGGTGGACCAACCCAAAGCCTGTTTGTTGGCCTGGGTGGTAGTGGAGCTGGTTAGTCCAGATCACTATGGTCATCACCCTCAGATAAGGGACAGAGCCAGCTCCCCTACTTCCATGCCATCAGGATCAGTTCTCCCTTGCGTGAGGTGAGGGGTGGGGCCATCTCTCCCAAGTGTGAGGGCCAGCTCTCCCATGAGGGTTAGGGTCAATTCTCTTGATACAGTGTCCATCAAGGACAGGGCTAGCTATTCCAGGGCTGGAAAACAGTGAATCAGGCTCAGCATTGCCTTCTGATTTCATCATGTATCACTCAGTGGGCCATCTCGAAATCAAACGGACCCCAGCTGCAGCAGGACCACAGACCCAGACATGGCCCTTGATAGCAACTTGGGCACAGATGACATCCTGGCTCCAGGTGGAAGCACCTGCCACTCAGATCAGAGTGGCTCTGATATTGGCACTCCGGGGACAGATTGTGGCCTCAACCCTGGGATTCAGTGTAACCTTTGGTGGCAACAGGCACCTTGGACTTCAACTGTTGCTGGAGAGCTTCTCTCCAGGTCCCACCAAGCCCCGCAGTCCTACAACCCACGTATAAAATAATCATTCAGACGCTTATATTACTTATAAACTGTATGGCCATGGCAGGCTTCTTGCTAACTGTTCTTATATCTTAAACTAACCCATTTCTATAAATCTATATCTTGCCACGTGGCTCGTGGCTTACTGGCATCTTTACATGCTGCTTGTCCTGGCGGTGGCTGGCAGTCTCTTCCTCCACCTTCCTGTTCCCTCAATCTTTCTATTAGTCCCGCCTATACTTCCTGTCTGGCTACCGGCCAGTCAGTGCTTTATTTATTAACATATTTGTCATACAGAACATCCCACAGCACTTCCCCTTTTCTTCTTTTTCAGAAAGGAAGGTTTTAACTTTAACATAGTAAAATCACATATAACAAAACAATTATCGAGCAAGAATTACAGTTACAATATTAAAGAAGATATCCTATCTATCTTATATTTGTGAGTTTAAGGTTTTATATCTAACTTATCTTTTATCATAACTAAGGAAAATTGTAAGTATCTAGTCTTCAACCACATCAAAGACCTGAGAAGGAATATAATGGTACCTGAGAAATGGTAGATGGATGCAAGCAACTTTTGGGAATCTTGCAAGAGTAGACCGAGACAGCTGACAGCCTGGACAGTCACCTAATGTTTCTTAGCATTGTTGGTGCATTTAAATTGGCTACAGGCCTAGAGTATCTGACAGACCATTTTTAGAAGCAGGAATTCTGAAAGACCATCTTACCCTGTCTTGGCTGAGTACAGTGGTCACTTTTCTTGTGTCCCACTTGTCCAGAAAGGACAGCATTGTATTCGTACTGTCAGCAGTTGAGGCAAGGGCAGTTCTTTGCCCAGTAGGCCATTTTGTGCCAAGAAGACAAACTTCCAACTGGAAATGTCTTAGAAGCCCAACGTTCTCTCGGGATCGAATTGGTGCTGCCAGGAGCAATTGTGTCTCACGTCAACAGAATTCTAAGTTATTTAAATGCCATATTCTGTAGGTCTATGAAGTGTTTGAAGATTACCTTTCTATCTGAAATATATCTATGTATACCTAGAAGACTTAACTAACATGGCTACAAATGTGATTATCATAGATGACTAATTATTAATCTATTTTTTAATTATCCATTATAATTTTAAATGAGTTACATAAACATAATACCTCAAACAAAAGTAGAAATATACACAGTATAACAAAATCAACTTTAAGTTTGTATCAATAAACTAAAATTTATATCAATGTAAAACATTTTAAACATAAACTAAAATCTATACCAATGTAAAACATTTTAAACAAGTTGTTGTTCTTTAAAAGTAGATTCATTAATCTACCCTTTTATCTTATCATCTCTATATCCTATATATCTATATCATATCCCCCCCTTTTTTGAAAGAGATTTATAATTAACATATTTATAATTTATAATTAATTTATAATTTGTAATTAACCTGTTTTAAATAAAAATATTGGTTTTTTTCTGTCCCATACCAGAGGGCTCTTTTGATATGGGACAAAAGAATCTTTCAACCTTTTATTTTAGGAATATGTCTGGGTTTAGAGAGGGAGTGAGCCCATTCCATCTCCAAAGCCAGCTTGGTATATTTGGGAATTTGGGCGTAGATTCTCTTAGTACTTTCTGCTGGAGGGGGGCGCTGTATCTTATGGGGACACAAAGAACATTTTAGGATTATGGAGTAGTCCATGATGGTGTATCGTCTGAGCCAATTGCCTTGAGACGGTTTTGGATGTTGGATCATCTGGGCCATGGTGTCATTGGAAACCTTTCAGGTGGTCTTGGCTGGTCAAACCTGATGTATCTTAATCTGGAATAAATCCATAGCCTCTGGCTCTCTGTGGAAACAAAAGCAGAACTTCTTTTCCAAAGCAACATATCCTTATATCCAAATTTTGAAGTCAAGGTACCTTTAAAATTTATATTTTAAACACAGACCTTGACTGCAGTAGAATCATAGACCCAGACGTGGTCCTCAGAGCTGTTGGGTCTGGATGTCACCATGGGGTCTTCATTTATCATGGTCTCTCTTTCCTTGTTCTCCCTCTCTGTTCTTGATCCAGCTGGGATCTCCCGCTCCCCTAATCTCTCTTTCCCTCGACCCTCGCCGTTCATTACCTCCCACCCCTCACGTTCAGTTTATTCTTAAAACTATTTGCTGTCACTGGGAATCCCCACTCTAACACTAGGAGATTGAAGAATAAGTGTAAATAATCTGATTAGTAGATAATGGACTTGAGTAGATAGGAAGGGCGCTCTACTTGAGAAGGGAAATTTTGCTCAGATGTCAGAATTTCATTAACTAACTGAATGCTCTTTAAAACATTTATGTTACTTAATTTCATTAAATTGGAAATAGTGACTTTAGATGAAGTGATTATTTTCAATTTTAAATTAAGTTTTGGTAATTTTATACATGAATGTAACTTGTTTTGATCATATACACTCCCTTCCAACTCCTCCTGGATGCTGCCTTCACATCTGCATCCCAACTTAATCTTCTTATTCTGCCATTATACAATTGTTGTTCCTCTTCATGGAGAGCCAGGCTACCCAAGACATTTTCAGAGGCCTAATAAAAGGACAAAGGGGAAAAGTGACAGTTTACTGATCACATTAAAAAAGTCATTTATAGGTCACAGACTTCAACAAGGTCACAGCTATCTGCCCAGCCCCCAGGAATCCACAGATCTCTTGTAGCAACTGGAGCCAGGGATATCAACAATGACCCTGGATGCAGTAGGACCACGGTCCTAGCTCTGGCTGGTATGTTACCTTGGCACTGGATAACAGTATATGTCACTTAGGTCTGTAGGACCTGAGATGCAGAATGGCCCTTGGGCACCAACACTGTCTCCAAGACATTGTTGTCTTGGTCTGAGGTTCTGTGGATTCTAAGTGACAATAAAATGATGAATAAAATATCATAAAATTAAAAAAATGTAATACATTGGAATTGAACAAAACCACATAAAGAAGGAA
This sequence comes from Peromyscus nudipes, assembly GCA_902168325.1. Classification (NCBI taxonomy): domain Eukaryota; kingdom Metazoa; phylum Chordata; class Mammalia; order Rodentia; family Cricetidae; genus Peromyscus; species Peromyscus nudipes. The sequence goes on along the minus strand of CABHPH010151085.1, from coordinate 16,168 downwards.
AAGAGCCCAAAAGAAGGCACAAGAAACAGAGACTCATGCTCACAATTAGGATTACCATGAAACCACTAAAATTGAAGCAAAGGACCTGTAGGGTAAAAGGAGAGAAGAAAAAAATATGTAACTACAAATAAGAAATTATAAGAAAACATTTTTAAAAGGAAAAGTTGTGACATGACATTATGAGACAAAGATGTCATTATTTTTTTTTCTATTGGCAATCCAACTACATATAAGACTTATATGTGGGCATGCAGCCTACATATAAGACTAGTTTGTTTCTCCAGTAATACCCCCCTGTTGTGAGCAATGAAAGAGATATCTTGATAGAGGGAGGCATCATAGGGTTATGGAGAAACCTAGTGATAGGGAAGTTCCCAGGAATCCACAAAGATGATCCCAGCTTAGACTACTAGCAATAATGGAGAGGGTACCTGAATGGCCTACCTCAGTAATCAGATCGGTGAATACCCTAACTGTCATCATAGAGCCTTCATCCAGTAACTACTGGAAGCAGATTCAGAGATCCACAGCCAAGCATCAGGCCAAGCTCCAAGAGTCCAAAGAGAGGAAGGAGGGATTCTATGAGCAAGGGGGCCAAGATCATGAAGGGAATTCTACAGAGGCAACTGAACCAAGATCATGGGAACTCAACAACTTTAGACCAACAGCTGTGGACCCTGCATGGGACCAGACTAGACCTTCTGCATACAGGAGACAATAGTGTAGCTTGGTCTGTTTGAGCAGCCCCTGGCAGTGGGATTAGGATCTATCCCTGGTTCATATACTGGATTTTTGGAGCCCATTACCAATGGTGGGTCACCTTGCACAGCCTTGATACAGGGGGGAAGGGCTTGGTCCTGCTTCGAATGAATGTACCAGGCTTTGCTAACTCCCCATAGGAGGCCTTACCCTTTCAGAGGTGAAGGAGATGGGTCAGGGGGAAGGCTAGGGAGTAGCAGGAGGAGAGATGAGAGAGAGATCTATGGTTCTTATGTAAAATGAATAAAAAAATTCTTAAATAACAAACAAACAACAGCAAAAAAAAAAGTCTCAACCTGGTCTCCCCCTACCACTTCCTGTCAGCTAGTTGCTGACTCAGACTCCTGACCACAGATGAATTTTATTTAATCAAACACATCTTTGCATCGAAACAAATGTTCCAGAGCATAAACAAAAGTAACACACCTTAATATAATATTCTACAACAGGTGGAATGGGACTAAAATCGAATTAGATATTGGATGGTAACTCCCATAGCTTTGTGAGTGACATTGTTGCCGTACCATATCTTACAGACCAGACACCACTGTAAATCAAAGAGTTTATGTATGTCCTGGTGTTTATGTTTCTCTTTTGGAAGACTTCTGAAAACCTTCCTGTACCAAAGACACTAGAACATAGTCTTAAAGTCTCTATGCAGGGACCAGCTTGACTTCTCTATGTTCAATAAGTTGTGTAGGTGTTGTCTTAAGAACTGGGGCTTTGTTTTCAGTTTGGGAAAAGAAATCTATTGTCTTGGCAAGAGTTTGGGTTGTTTGGGGTTTTCCATGGGGCTTCTTTGGCAACAGCTCAATTAGATGTAACCAAAGCTTGTTACTGGAAGCTTCACTTGGTGACAAAAGATGACCAGTTGGTACTCTGTCTCCCTTATTTTTCTTCATTTCTTTAAGATCACCTTCAGATATGTATTTCCCTTAAGAAAATTCTACTGTATTAAGTTTCAATAATATCCCTGAAATGGCCCATGATATTAGCTGACTCTTCCTGAATTCCTCCTGACTCCCTATTTCCCCCTTTTGCCACTTGATTCTCCTACTCCTTTCTTACACCCCTACCATCTATCACTCAAATTTCTCAGCCATTCCTCAAATGTCTTCATAAATAAACTATTTTTAAAAATGATCTGCTTTCTTGGCATCTATTGTTTTTTAGTTCTTTTTATATTTTTGATGTTAGCCTTCTATTGGAAGTGGAGTGCGTTAAAAAAATACATTTTCCCATTCCGTAGGCTGTGACTTTGTCTGAATAAGCATGTTCTTTGCCATGCAGATGCTTCTTACTATCATAAGGTTCTCTGTATTAATTATTGACCTTAGAACCAGTGCTAATAGTTCTCTATTCAGAATTTTTTTCCTGTGCAATAAGTTCAAGGCCATTCCCTACTTTCACCTCTATCAGGGTCAATGAATCTGCTTTTAAATTGAAGTCTCTATTCTATTTGGAGTTGAGTTTTGTTCAGGGTGATAAGCATATATCTATTTGCATTCTTCTATATGCAGACATATAGTTTGATCAACACCATCTGTTGAAGATGCTGTCTTTTTCCAAGTGTGTATTTCTGGCTACTTTATAAAAAAAAAAAAAGAGGTGTATGTGCATGTGGATTTATATCTGGGTCTTCACTTCAATTAAGTTGGTCAATATGTCTGTTTCTGTGCCATTACAATGCTGTTTTTATTACTATAGTTGTGTAGTACCACTTGAAATCAGGGAATGTGATACATCCTGCAGTTCTTTTATTATTAAAGAATGTTTTAAAAATCCTGAGGGTTTTGGATTTCCTTATGGAGCTAAAAAATTACCCTGTAAAGATATGTGAAATATTGTTTAAAATCTTTGATGTGCATTGCATTGAATGTGTACATTTCTTTTGGTAGGATGGCCATTTTTACTACATTAATCTTATTGATCCATGAGCATGGGGAAACTATTCATCTTCTGATATCTTCTCCAGTTTCTTTCTTCAAAGACTTGAAGTTTTTTTTTTAAACTTTCTCTTGTTTTGTTAGAGTTATCCCAAGATATTTTATACTTTTTCAGGCTATTATTTCCTGATTTCTTCTCAGTCCATTTGTGATTTGTATACACCACAGGCCTTTTTTTTTTAAAGTTAATTTTGTATCCAGCAATGTGGCTGGAAGTGTTCATTAGCTGTAAAAATTTCCAGGTGGAATTTTTACAGTCATTATGTATGCTATATGATCTGAAAATAAAGATACTTTGACTTCTTCCTTTTCAATTTGCATCTCCTTGATCTCATTTAGTTTTCTTAATGTTCTAGATAACAATTGAATAGGAATAGAGAGAGAATAACCTTTTCTTGTTCCTAATTTTAGTGGAATTGCTTTGAGTTTCTCTCCATTTAAGTTATGTTGACTCTAAGTTTGCTGTAAACTGCCTTTATTATGTTGAGGTAAGCCCCTTGTGTCCATAAACCCTCCATGACTTTTTATCATTAAGTGGTGTTGAATTTTGTCAAAGGACTTTTCTGCATCTAATGAGATGGTCATGTGTTTTTTCCTTACTTTACTTATATGATAGATTACATTTATTGATTTATGTATGTGAAAACATCCCTGTATTTCTGGAATGAAACCTACTTGATCACGGTAGATAATATATTGATGTGTTCTTGGATTTGGTTTACACTTTTTAAAATTTTATGGACAATTTTTGCATATATGTTCAAAAAATTGGTCTGTAACTATCTTACTTTGTTGGGATTTTATGTGGTTTGGGTATCAGGGTAACTCTCATCCCCATAAAAAGACTTAGGCAATGCTACTTCTGCTTTTGTTTTGTGGAATAACTTGAGGATTATTGGCCTTAACTCTTCTTTGAATGTCTAGTAAAATTCTATGCTAAAACCATCTGGCCCAGGGCTTTTTAGGGCAGGGAGATTTTGATGAGTGCTTTTATTTCACTAGTAGTTAAAAGTCTGTTTAAATTGTTCATCTGATCTTGCTTTAACTTTGGTAAGTGGTATGTACCAATAAAACTATCCATTTCTTTTAGATTTTACAATTTGTTGGAAATCAGGGTTTGAAAGTATGTCTTTATAATTCTCTGATTTCCTTGTTGTCTGTTGTTATATACCCTTTTACATTTCTAATTTTATTAATTTGGATATTCTCTGTGAGTCTTTCAGTTGATTTGGATAGTAGTTCTCAATCTTATTCATTTTTTCAAAGAACTAATTCTTTGTTTCAATTATTCTTGTAATATTTTATTTGTTCCTATTTTACTAACTTTATCCATAAGTTTGATTGTTTCTTGTCATATATCCAGTTTGGGTGTGATTTCTTCTTTTTCTTCTAGAGCTTTCAAGTGTGCCACTATTTTGCTAGTATGAGAGCTCTCTAGTTTTTTTTATGTGTATACTTTGGGCCTTGACTTTGCCTCTTAGAACTGCTGTCATCATGCCCCATGAGTTTGAGTATGTTGTGTATTCGTTTTCATTGCATTCTAGAAAGTCTTTAATATTTTTTCTTAATTTTTGTCTTGATCCACTTTTCATACAGTCGAGAGTTATTCAGTTTCTATAAGTTTTTAAGGTTTCTTTTGTTATTGACATCTAGATTTAATTCATGACAATCTGATAGGATACATTCGTGTCTTATTTCCATTTTCTTGTATCTGTTGAGACTTTCTTTGTGACCAAATGTGTGATCAGTTTTGGAGAAAGTTACATGAGGTGGAGAGAAGAAGTTATATTCATTTGTGTTTGGGTGAAATATTTTCTAAATGCCTATTGGTGCATAGTTTATACAATCATTAACTCCAGAATTTCTTTTTAAATTCTTTAAACTCTTTTTAGCTTTTTTTACTTTCTTTGTGTAATGATCTATATATTGTCAAGATTGTGTATTAAAGTCTCCCACTATCAGTGAGTGAGGGTCAAAATGTGTTTTAGCTTTAATAGCATTTCCTTTATGAACTTAGTTGCCCTTCTGTTTGGGGTAGAGATGTCAAGAACTTCAGTGTTCTATTTGTGGAATTTGCCTTTGATGATAGTGTAGTGACCTTCCCTATGCCTGCTGATTAGATTTGTTGTGAAGTCTATTTTGTCAGATATCAAAATGGCTACTCCAACTTGCTTCTTAAATCCATTTTCTTGGACTTTCTTTTTCATTCCTTTTACCCCGAGGTGATATCTATACTTTATGACAAGGTGTTTATCTTAGATGCATCAGAGTGATAGATCCTATTTTCCTATCCATTCTATTACTTTCTGTCTTTTTATTGGAGGACAGAGATTGTTGATGCTGAGAGATATCAGTGAGCAATGACTGTTGATTCCTATTGTATTTTGTTGATGTGTGTATGTTTGTATGTTTGTGCTTCCCCTCTTTTGATTTTAATGGTCTCTGGTTATTTATTCAATTTTTTTATGGTGTGATTAACATCTTTAAGTTACAGTTTTCCTTCCAGAACCTTCTGTTGTGAAGGATTTGTAAGTAGATATTATTAATTTTATCATGGAATGTCTTGTTTTCCATCTATGTGTGTAGTGGTTTGAATGAACATTGTCCACATAGGCTTATAACGAGTGGGTACTATTAGGATGAATGGCCTTGTTGGAGTAGGTGTGGTCCTGTTGTTGAAAGCGTATCACTAGGGGAAGTCTTTGAGGTTTCAGAAGCTCACCTCAGTGTCATCTTCCTTCCTACTGCCTACTATCTAGATGTAGAAATCTCAGCTCCTTCTCCATCACCATGTCTGCCTGCATGCCTCAATGCTTCCTGCCTTGATGACAATGGACAAAACCTCTGAACTTGTATTTCAGCCCCAATTAAATGTTTTCCTTTATAAGAGTTGCCACGGTCATGGTGTCTCTTCACAGTAATAGAAACCCAAACTAAAACAGAAGTTGGTTTCAGGGGCTGGGGCATTGCTGTGATAGGCTTGATCACGTCTTTGTTTGGAGGAATGTAGATTTTGGAACTTTGTATTAGAAAAGCAACTTAATGCTTTAAACATAATTTAATGGGCAATAATAGTAGGAACCAGGAAGAGAGTGGTTCTGGGAGTTATTTAGTTGTGGAGACCTGGATCAGTAGAATTCAGAAGAGAAGAATATTAGTATGTAGTGGAGAGACCATTCTTGTGATACTTTTGTGTAGAACTCAGCTGCTTTCAGCCCTTGTATAAAAATATGCCTGAGAATTAATTAAAGAATTATGTGTTAACAACTTTAGCAGAGGATATTTCAAAACAACCTATCATTGACTATGTTGTGTGGCTATTAGTGACCAGTATTATGCAGATCTATAATTAAAAGTAGGAAGCTGAGCAAGGAAAAATACCATACACACAGTACCCAAGCTTCTGGTATACCATGACTTGTGAATTATTTGGTCATCTGAAGTTTAAACAATTTTTGTTTTATGTTATTGGCAAGTTTGCAGTAAATGTCTAAACTACATTCCAAATAAGATATAGTGGGATCTTTCTTGCCTGTAAACATCTTGGAGGTCACATTTGGTAAATGGGTTACAAATCTGAGAACAACCACCAGATGACAGTTTCACAAATACATCTATGTCATTGTCTTCACAAGATTTCCCTTGTGTTAAATTCAGCACAATAGTATGCTGACAATTTGCCTTATGGCCCAAATGATTTACATGAAAGAAAAATGTATTTTTTTTTTGTTAAGCATCAGTTTAAAGGTACATATTGAGTTGTTGTTGGCTCATTTGTTTGAAAATGTGACACATTACAAAGCTGTCAGTTATATGCATTGTTATTTTATATTGCAAATGTCATATGAATAGTTCATTATACTAATAATGAGAGGTAATGAGGATTTTATTATATATTTGCTGAAATAAATCAAATCCATAAAGTATGCCATAAAAATGGGAACATCATAAAATAAACAATCCAGTTCCATAACTATAAACCCAAAGACAGATTTGCCAACAAAATTGTTTAGGGAGATTTATTATTGGCATGTAAAAGTCAGGAGGCATTAGTGATTGATGAAGGGAAAAATGATGACTTTATTTAGAGATATATAACAGACATGATGTTCTTAATAAATCTAAATATTATTCATGGTATAGAGGCCCCTCATGAGAGCTAAATAAATCTCTTTTTTAGAAGAGGAAGAGACACTGACACATTAGTTTCATAGCTTCAATATTAGGAGTATTCTATTATTGAGCAACACCATGTGCTAAATAGAGTATTTAAATTGGAGATGCTCATCATTTCAGGAAACTGTAACTACCTACATAGGTCCAGTTCCCAGTCTCAGATTTGGTAATCTTAATTAGGTAATACTTATCTTTTCATCATGTAAACAAAATTATCCATTGTGGATCATGGTGATATAATCTAATGAAGTTAATCAAAACATTAAACCATGAGATGTTTGGAAAGGCTACAGTGTGTGTGTGTGTGTGTGTGTGTGTGTGTGTGTGTGTGTGTGTGTCTGTGTGTGTCTGTGTCTGTGTGTCTGTGTGTCTGTGTGTGTGCATATATGTGCACGTTTGTGTGTATATGTGTCTGTGTGCATATATTTGTAAATGTGCATGTGTGTATTATGCATGTGTATATTAGCATGTATCTGTTTATTTGTGTATGTGTAACTATTTTTCTGTGATTATGTGCATGTGCTTATGTGTACTCATGTATTTCTGCAAATAAGTGAATGATGTGAGAAGACAAAAAGTGATCATCCATGGAAAAATATTGGCAGTACCTTTTTTCTCTTTAATATGGAGTAGTTTGTGGAGAGGTAGAATTGTCATCTGGTGTCAATTTCTCTTCCTTTTCTAATTTATAAAGAGATTTATGCCAGGTAGTGGTGGTACAGTCTTTTAATCACAGTACTATGGAGGCAGAGGCAGATAGATCTCTGTGAGTTCGAGCCCAGCCTGGTCTACAGAGAGAGTTCCAGGACAGCCAAGGCTGCACAGAGAAACTCTGACTTGAAAAAACAAAAACAACAGAAAAAGAAAAGTAAAGAAAGAAGAAAGAAATTTATTAAGCTCACCTATTCTGGGGAGCCAAGGGCATGATGTTGGCTTTTGCTCAGCTATGGAGAGGGCTTCATGACACATGATATCACACAGAAGCTGGAACATGCACCAAAAAGAATGCAGTATGCTGTCACATGAAGCCTGAAAGTAGGAATGGGCCACTATTGCTCTTTACATGACAACCTTTTTCTCAGAAAGACACTGTAAGACCAGTTGAATATATCTCTTGAAATCAGTGTAAATATTTCATTTACAATATCACATACTACAAAGACTATATGTCTTTGTTATCATCAGTCCTGGTAGCAAATTTCCAGTACATGACTCTTCAGAGGACACACTCAAATAATATCCATTCCACAACAGTCAGATACTCAGAGATAATACTGTAGTGAAAAGACTTACTGACACCATGGTCACTTAGTATATCAAAGGAGAAGAGAACTCCATCTCTAGGATCTTCCTTCATAAAAGATATATCAATGAGAGACATTCTATAAAATACCTGACCAGTCTTTCTCAAATTGTTAGTCATAAAGAACAAATCCCTTTGACAAAGTATGAGCATCCAGAGAGTCTCAGGTGGTATAATGACCAACTTCAATGGGGATCCTGAGTGGAATCTTGAAAAAAAAAACTGAACAACAACAATAATGAAAATGAAGAAAAGATGGCTTCAAATTTGTACTCTCTTGATATTGGTTTCTAAATTGTGGCAAATACATTTTGGCAATGTAAAATGTTAATCAGGCAGTACATGTGGTTTGAGTATACTAGGAACCTCTGAATTATGTTTGCTGCTTACCTTTGAAGCTACAAATATTCTAAAATAATAGTTATTTAATTATGTTTTTAGAATCACATTTTAATTTCTTCATTTCCCTTGATATCTTGTTTTATTCAGGCAGTTAAATTCTGGAAATAATAAAGCAGGAAATGTCTAAAAAATATTAAATTAATTGTGAATTTATTACACCAGGAAATAAATATTTACATCATGAGCTGGTCAACTATTTACATGAGGAAAATTCTGATGACTCACTCTAAGAGATAATTTTATAATCCCTGGAAACAAAATAAATACACCTCTGTAACAATAGTTCACAGAATGATGAGGCTTGCTGTAATGCTTTCAGAATTTAATAGGAAAACATAGTCTCCAAGAAAGTAATTTAAATGAATAATTCGAATCTTCTTGAAAAATAAGAAGTATCTCTAGGGAGGGGGTAGTAGAATACAGATGCTATGAAGAGAAAAAGGAACAAGGGAGAACCTTTAGCTGTGGAGGAAGATGTGGGGCTAATATAGAGGGAGAGGGAAGGAGGAGGTAAAAAACCATAAGGATGCTTGTAAAAGCTACAGGAAAATATAGTATTTTATAAGTCCACCTTAAAATACATTCTGTGTATTTGTGCATGTATAGGATATATACACTATAGGCATATATAGTTTAAATGGAGTTATGTCACATGGAGTGATAATGCTCCTCCCCAAAACCATAGCCTATAACAAAATTCCTAGTTGAAGGCATAGGAAACCTTCCTTTGATTTGATGGTCAGCAGAATCCAAGAGACCCTAACAGTATAAGCTATTGACATTGTCTTTGATTGCCTCATAGAGCTTGAAGGTAAGGCCCTATTATTGAGCCCATACACTTCTGTGCATTCTTTGTTAATATTTTTGCAATGTTTTGTCTCCACAGTAGGGTTGCATAATATTTTAGCTGGCTTTAATATTTACATCAAATGAACTAGGCTCCTATGATAATTTTACTAATAGTATAGCTAAGTAAATAACAGATCTGTGTACCCTCTACCAGACACAGTGCTATGAGATTGTAGTACTACACCTGTGCTTGCCCAACCCCTCATTCCCTCCTCGGAAAAGGTAAGGCCTCCCTTGGGGAGTCAGCAGAGCCTGGTACATTCAGTTGAGGCAGGTCCAAGCCCCTCTGCCTGCATCAAGGCTGTGCAAGTTATCCCACCATAGGCAATGGGCTCCAAAAAGCCAGCTCATGCACCAGGCATGAATCCTGATCCTACTGCCAGGGGGACCCTTAACAGATCAATCTATACACCTGTCTTGCTTATGCAGAGGGCCTAGTCCAGTCCCATGGAGGCTCCACAGCTGTTGGTCTAAATTTCATGAGTTTCCCACAGTTTGGTTTGTCTCTGTAGGTTTCCCCATCATAATCTTGATATGAGTCTGGGTTACCTCACTCAGGATGATATTTTCTAGTTCCATTCATTTGCTTGCAAATTTCATGATGTCATTGTTTTTTACCACTAAGTAGTACTCCACTGTGTATATGTACTACATTTTCTTTATTTATTCTTTGGTTGGGGGGCATTTAGGTTGTTTCCAGGTTCTGGCTATTATGAGTAATGCTGCTATGAACATAGCTGAGTATGTGTCCTTGTGGTATGATTGAGTATTCCTTGAGTATATGCCCAAAAGCAGTATAGCTGGGTCTTGAGGTAGATTGATTTCCAATTTTCTGAGAAACCACCATACTGATTTCCAAAGTGGTTCTACAACTTTGCATTCCCACCAACAGTGGAGGAGTGTTCCCCTTGTTTCACATCCTCTCCAACATAAGCTGTCATCAATGTTTTTGATCTTAATCATTCTGAGAGGTGTAAGATGGTATCTCAGAGTCATTTTGATTTGCATTTCCCTGATGACCAATGATGATGAGCAATTCTTTAAATGTCTTTTGGCCATTTGAAATTCTTCTATTGCCAATTCTCTGTTTAGCTCTGTAGCCCATTTTTAAATTGGATTGTTTGGTATTTTGATGTCTAGTTTCTTGAGTTCTTTATGTATTGTGTAGATCAGCCCTCTTTCAGACGTAGGGATGATGAAGACCTTTTCCCATTCTGTGGGTTGCTGTTTTGTCTTATTGTCCCTGTTGCTCTACAGAAGCTTCTCAGTTTCAGGAGATCCCATTTACTAATCATTGCTCTCAGTGTCTGTGTTACTCGTGTTATATTTAAGAAATAGTCTCTTGTGCCAATGCATTCAAGGCTATTTCCTACTTTCTCTTCTATCAGGTTCAGTGTAACAGGATTTATGTTGAGGTCTTTGATCCACTTGGACTTGAATTTTTGTGTATGGTGGTAGCTACTGATCTATTTGCAATCTTCTATGTGTTGACATACAGTTATGCCAGCATCATTTGTTGAAGATGCTTTCTTTTTTCCACTTTACAGTTTTGGCTTCTTTGTCAAAATCAGGTGTTCAGGTGTTCATATATGCATAGATTGATGTCACAGTCTTCAATTCAATTCCATTGGTCCACATGTTGGTTTTTATATCAATATCAAGCTTTAAAATTTTTTTTTAACTATAGCTCTTTAGTAGAGCTTAAGGTCAGGGACAGTGATGCCTCCCGAAGTTGTCTATTGTACCGGATTTTTTTTAGCTATCCTGGGTTTTTCGCTTCTCCATATGAAGTTGAGTTTTATTCTTTCCAGGTCTGTGAAGAATTGTGTTGGGATCTTGATGGGGATTGCATTGAATTTGTAGGTTGCTTTTGGTAAACTATGTTAATCCTACCTATCCATGAGCATGGAAGATCTTTCCATTTTTTGATATCTTCTTCAATTTCTTTCTTCAGAGACTTAAACTTCTTTTCATACACATCTTTCATTTGCTTAGTTAGAGTTACCCCCAAGGTATTTCATATTATCTGTGGTTATTGTAAAAGGTGATTTTTTTTTATTTCTTTCTCAGCCCATTTATCATTTGTATATAGGGGAGCTACTGACTTTTTTGAGTTAATCTTGAATCCACCACCTTAATAAAGGTGTTTATCAGCTGTAGGAGTTCCCTGGTAGAATTTTTGGGAAACTTATGTATACTATCATATCATCTGCAAATAGTGAAAGTTTGACTTCTTCCTTTCCAATTTGTATCCCCTTGATCTCCTTTTGTTGTTTTATTGCTCTAGCTAGAACTTCTAGTACTATATTGAATAGGTATGGGGAGAGTGGACAGCCTTGCTTGTTCCTGATTTTAGTGGATTTGCTTTCAGTTTCTCTCCATTTAATTTGAAGTTGGCTGTCAGCTTGCTGTTAACTGCTTTTATTATGTTTAGGTATATTCCTTGTATTCTTAATCTCTTCAAGATCTTTATCATGAAGGGGTGTTGGATCTTGTCAAAGATTTTTTTAGCATCTAATGAGATGATCATGTGTTTTTTTTTCTTTCAGTTTGTTTATATGGTGTATTACATTGGCTGATTTTTTGTATGTTGAACCAAACTTGCGGCTCTGGGATTAAATCTATTTGATTGTGGTGGATAAGTTTTTTGATGTGTTCTTGGATTTGGTTTGCCAGTATTTTATTGAATATATTTGCATCAATGTTCATGAGGGAGATTGGTCTGAAATACTCTTTCTCTGTTACATCTTTGTGTGGTTTGGGAATCAGGGTAACTGTAGCCTCATAAAAAGAGTTTGGCAATGTTCCTTCCATTTCTATTGTGTAGAACAATTTGAAGAGTATTGGTATTAGCTCTTCTTTGAAATTCTGGTAGAATTCTGCATGGAAACCATCTGGTCCTGGTCTTTTTTTTGGTTGGTAGACTTTTAATGACTGTTTCTATTTCCTTAGGGCTTATAGCTCTATTTAAATTGTTTATCTGGTTTTGATTTAATTTTGGTATGGGGTACTTATCCAGAAAATTGTCCATTTCTTTTAGGTTTTCCAATAGGTTTTGGAAGTATGACCTGATGATTCTTTGTATTTCCTCATTGTTGTTATGTCTCCCTTTTAATTTCTGATTTTTAATTTGGATATTCTCTCTCTGCCTTTTGGTTATAGTGGATAAGGGTTTGTCTATCTTGTTGATTTTCTCAAAGAACCAACTCTTTGTTTCATTGATTCTTTGTATTGTTCTTTTTGTTTCTATTTTATTGATTTCAACCCTCAATTTGATTATTTCCTGGCGTCTATTCCTCCTGGGTGAGTTTGCTTCATTTTGTTCTAGAGCTTTTAGATGTGATGTTAAGTTGCTAGTGTGAGATTTCTCTAACTTCTTTATGTGGGCATTTAGTGCTATGAATTTTCCTCTTAGCACTGCTTTCATAGTGTCCCATAAGTTTGGGTATGTTGTACAATAATTTTCATTGAATTCTAGGAAGTCTTTAATTTTTTCTTTATTTCTTCCTTGACTCATTGGTGATTCAGTTGAGCGTTACTCAGTTTCCATGAGACTGTAGGCTTTCTATAATTTTTGTTGTTGAAATCTAACTTTAAGCCATGGTGGTCCAAAAAAATACAGGAAGTTATTTCAATTATTTTGTATCTGTTGAAATTTGCTTTGTGGCTGAGTATGTGGTCGATTTTAGAGAAGGTTCCATGGGGTGCTGAGAAAAAGGTATGTTCTTTTGTGTTAGAGTGGAGTGTTCTGTCGATATCTATTAAGTCCATTTGAGTAATAATGTCTGTTAGTTCCCCTATTTCTCTGTTAAATTTCTGTCTGGCAGACCTGTCCATTGGTGAGAGTGGCATGTTGAAATCTCTCACTATTAGTGTGTGGGGATTGATGTGCAATTTAAGCTTTAGTATTGTTTCTTTTACAAATGTGGTACCCTTATATTTGGGGCATAAACATTCAGAATTGAAACTCCATCTTGGTGGATTTTTCCTGTGATGAATATGTAATGTCCTTTGTGATCACTTTTGATTGATTTTAGTTTGAAGTCTGTTTTGTTAGATATTAGGATAGCTACACTACCTTGCTTCTTATATTAAGGATTTATGTTAAGGGATATTAATGACCAGTGATTGTTAATTCCTGTTATCTATTTTCTGTGTTTTCATGGCTGCATCTAACTTCCTTGGGTTGGGTTTTTCCTTCTAGTACTTTCTGTAGGGCTGGCTAGGCTGGCATCCATGGTCTCTTAGTGTCTGCTTTACATCTGTCCAGGACGTTTTGGCTTTTAGAATCTCTATTGAGAACTCATGTTATTTTGATGGGTCTGCCTTTAAAAGTCACTTGGCCTTTTTCCTTTGCTGGTCTTAATATTCTTTTTTTATTCTTCATCTCTGGTGATTTGATTATTATGTGGCAAGGGGACTTTGCGGGGGGGGGTGTCTAATCTATTTGATGTTCTGTAAGCTTCTTGTACCTTCATATGTATTTCCTTCTTTAAAATGGGGCAGTTTTCTTCTATAATTTTGTTGAATATATTTTCTGTGCCCTTGAGTACATATTCTTCTACCTCTTCTATGTCTATTATTGTTAGGTTTGGCCTTTTCATGGTGTCTCAGATTTCCTGGATGTTTTTTCTTACAACTTTTTTGACTTTGGGGTTTTCATTGGCTGATGAATCTGTTTCCTCTATTGTATCCTCCATATCATAGAGTCTCATGTATTCTGTTGGTTATGCTTGCATTTGATGCTCCTGTTTGTTTATTCAGATTTTCTATTTCCAGCATTCCCTCAGTTTGTGTCTTCTTCACTGCTTCCATTTCAATTTTCAGGTTTTGAGCTCCCAATATTCCTCCATCACACCCTGAAGTAACCCCTCTGGTTCCAATCCCCATCCACTCTCAGTGCACCCATGAAATCTATTCCACTTCCCCCTTTCCAGGGAGATCCATGTGTCTCCCTCACCCTGAGCCTCCTTGTTAGTTAGTATCTCCGGATCTGCAGATGGCAGCATGATTATCCTTTACTTAACAGCTAATGTCCACTTACAAGTGAGTACGTACCATGTTTGTCTTTCTGGATCTGGGTTACCTCACTCAGTATGATTTTTTTGTAGTTCCATCCATTTGCTTACAAATTTCAGGATGCCATTGTTTTTAATGGCCTAGTAAGACTCCATTGTGAAAACGTACCACATTTTCTTTATCTCTTCTTTGGTTGAGGACCATCTAGATTATTTCCAGGTTTTGACTATTAATAATGAAGCTGCTATAAACACAGCTGATCAAGTGTCCATGTGGTAGGATGGAGCATCCCGTGCACATATGAGCTTAATATGTCCAGGCAGTGAAGCACTGAAGGAGAACACAGTTTGCACTTTGGGAAATACATGCACAAGTGACTAAAATATCACACAGTAGCATATTTTCAAAAAACCAATGTACTTACATTGCAATGAAGTCGAAATCATATTTTCAATGTTTAATGATTTACTCGCACAAGTCTGAATTTGCTAACAATGGAACAGCAGGAAGTATGTTCCAAGTAAAGTGCATGTGGTAAGAACACAGTGAAAATTGTAGTAGTTTAATCATAGCGAGGACTTTGTTATACCAATGCTCCTTATAGCTACCAACTGTAACACAACTGGTTATTGTTGTATAAGAAAGAAGAGCACATGAGGTTGTTATTGTAACACTGAACCAGGGCACTGACTCAATAAGAATGAAATAGAATAACTCAGCGTAAGTGTCGTAACTGAAGCAGTACAGTGTGGCATTTGTAGAAAATACACTATGTACAACTAATACACCTCACAATTGTGTATTTGTGAAAGAACATGTTCCTCTCCTCCATTAAAATGTAAATCCTGTTTACAAAGAAGATACGGTTTTACTGGTACAACACTGAAGTTTCTTTCACCAGAACAGGCTCATATATGTGCCAAGGTAAAATGGATTCATTTTGAATACAGTGAAAATGGTATGACTTTCACAGCATCAGGAATTTTGTTGTACCAATGTACTTCAAATGGATACACTGTGGCTGAAGTGGTGACTGATTTACAAGGAAGCAGATCACATGATATTATTACTGTTTCACTATCCCAGGATAGTGTCTGAACAAGACTGGAAGATGAGGCCTAGCAAACATTTCTGTGACTGAAGCAATACACAACACCATTTTTGGAAAACACACATAGAAGTGACTAAACCACAGGACAATGGCACATTTGCCAAAAAAAAAAAATGTACTTCTACTGCAGTGAAAACTAAATCCCATTTACAATGAAGTAGTTGGTTTTCCTCCAACAACTCCAAGGCTGCTTGCATTGAAAGAGCAATGCATCCATCCCTAGGCAAACTCAGTTTGTTAAGAATACAATAAAACCAGCAGTACTTTTGTACTGGAAAACAAGTGGCAATTGATTTGCTAAAAAATCAGAGTATAGGGGAATAGTATATCATTGCAACAGGACACTGAAGCAATATACAGTGTCAACCTTTAATAGCACTCATGGAAGTAACTAAAACACCGTGCACAGGGTATTTGCAAATACCAATGTACTTTATTGCACTGAAATCCAAATACAATTTATAATAGTTTGGATGATTTTATTCATATAACTCTGACTTTGCTTCCACCAGAAGAGCAGGGTGTACATTTCAAAGAAGAGTGGTTCTGTTAAGAACAGAGTGAAATGGTAGTATTTGTACAGCTGCATAATATACAAATGTA
>CABHPH010151084.1:27106-41245 GCA_902168325.1 Peromyscus nudipes | reverse complement strand
AATATTTTTGTTTTAGACAAAGAAAAGAGAGCTGACCTAGAAGCATTTGCTTGGTCAGCTAGCACCAAATGTGCCTGAAACCATCATACAAAAGGAAGACAAAATATGAGAGGTTTGACTCACTTAAGAAAAAAAACTTAATTCTTAAAAATACTTAAATTGGTTGTCAAAATATATGCTATTAGGATTAATTGTGTGAAGTTAAAATAAAGAATAATTAATAATAGAGACCAGAGACATAGAAGTTTGTTTCTGAGCTTCCTAGCACTCAAGCAAAAAGGGCAAGTGGGGGTGGGGTGGGGAGTTTGTAGAGTCTATGCTATTTTATTATTAGTTTGAATCTAAAGATAAAAAAGCTGCCACTGGATCAAAAAAAAAATCTTGAATTGGGAGACCCAGGAGGAAGAACAGCTTTCTAGAACAAACACTGTCACATTCCAGGAATCACTGCACTCCTGTGAACTTTTTCTGGAAACACTGCTTTAATCTACATGGACAATTTCTCTCCTAAGTGCTGTGGGATGGTCTGTATGTCAAACATGTTGCTTATTGGTCAATAAATAAAACACTGATTGGCCAGTGGTCAGGCAGGAAGAAATATAGGCGGGACAAGGAGGAGAGAATTCTGGGAAGTGGAAGGCTGAGCCGGAGACACTACCAGCCGCCACCATGACAAACAGCATGTGAAGATGCCGGTAAGCCACAAGCCATGTGGCAAGGTATAGATTTATAGAAATGGATTAATTTAAGCTATAAGAACAGTTAACAAGAAGCCTGCCACGGCCATACAGTTTGTAAGCAATATAAGTCTCTGTGTTTACTTGGTTGGGTCTGAGCGGCTGTGGGACTGGCGGGTGACAGAGATTTGTCCTGACTGTGGGCCTGGTAGGAAAACTCTAGCAACACCTAAGTCCAACAGGTAACCTGCCATCTGCTCCTGGTCCTAACAACTCCCAGCCAACCAGGCACAGCTGCACCTTCCTCTCAACTCGAGGGCTTTCCTTTTGCCTGGAGTGATAGTTAGTATCTCCCCACAATGGTCCAATCCCAGCTCAGGCTTTCCTTTAAGACAACATCAAGTCTGCCTGTGCTGGGGACAACCTCTGTCCTCCAGGGCTCTCTGATCTCCAAATGTCACTGTTCCTACCTCTGCTCACCAGTGGCCTGGTCAGCAAGGTAGGCAAAGGTTTCTCCTCTTTTGAAACATCGTTTACCCAAACTCATCACTGCTACTTTTGCTGGCATGAGGACATTGTCCCAAGCTACTTTTATCATTGTTGTTATTGAGTTTTAGTTTATTTTGAGACAGGGTCTTATTAATATAGCAAGCTGACATGAACTCCCAAACTTCCTGCCTCCTCTCCTGAGTTCAAACATTACAGGCTCGTGCCACCATATCCAGCTACAATCGAATGGCTCATTGCCTTGCCTTCCCTCCCTCCTCCTCAGACCAAGCTGCACCTTGAACTTTTCATAACTAGATGTCCCAGCCTCATATATTACGTTGGGAATTTCATTGTTTTCCTATGATTTCTAGTGAAAAGAGAGAACATGATATTCAAAACTGTAGCTTGAGCAAATCCAGTTACTGCTCCCCTTAACTCTCTTGCTGGCCTCTGACCTCTGACCTCTGTGACAGCTCCTGGATTTGGTCTGTGGAACACCATGCCTGACGGGTTCTGGCATTTGGCTCTCAGTGGCTCCTGTGTGTTTGGGTTCCCTCAGGCCTTGCTCAGAGCTGCTCTGTGCTTGTCTAATCGAGTCTGTTTTCCAAATCCTGAAGGCTCAAGTTGCCTTGTTTGGTTGGTTGGTTTGGTTGGTTCCATGTTTACTGGTCTGTTTACCTAGATAACTTACATTCCTCTGATCAACTTCAAGTCAACTTTCTCTTATTTGAAGCATGGAAGCTAAGATAATTTATAAACAAATACTCCTTATTTCTTCAAGGAAACAGTCACATGACGAGGGTTCTCAAATGAGGCTTTTCCCCAAGGGCTTGTGACTGAATTGGCTGAGAGCCGCCTTTCCAGGGCATTGCCATGTGCCGCTAAAGCTGAGACCACTAGTATTTTCTAAGTCATGTGTGCTGCTGCATGTCTATGGAGTGGACTTTCCAGAATTCTACCTTCTTCCCAATCTCAAAAATGTCCTCTGGGTGAGAAATGACAGGTAACAACTCATGACTACTCTTGGATGTGAAGATTTCCTTGTGGAAATTCATTAAGGTGCCTCCCAGGGTACAAATGCCACCAGTCACAGTAGGTGTGGACAGTGGTGATCACTAGTGACGACTGCTGACACCAATTCTGTCCTGTGTCATTAATCTCTATCCTGAGAGGTAGTACTATTCTTAGACTCATGTGATAGCTGAGTCAATTGAAGCATTCAGAGGTCTAGAAACTCACAAAGAATTCACAGATAATATATGCTAGAGCTGGGATTTGAACTCAGGCCATCTGGTCCAAGAACCTGTCTTCTGTGTAAGTCAAAATATCTATCTTTAACTATACTATACCATGTACTGAGGACAGACATTGAGTGCTTGTTCAGTTACAGCAGTGACCTGGAAAGTGTCTTCCATCTTGAATCCTGTGTGACAGACCCTATAGATGAGTCCCCAGACAGGACATGGGTTGTGACAGATGAACCCAGCAGCCCCTGTATGGAAGAAAACCTCCTGTGCACAGGAACAGATGGCAGAACAGCCATGTGGAAGGCAGCTTCCTATGGATGGGAGACAAAGGGTCGTTGCCATGCTCCCCAAGCTGCACAAGGAACACACATGGGCCTCTCTGGAGCTTCTCGACCTTTGCCCTTCCCTGGCCTCCTGACCTTGTTTGCTGAGCTGTCAAGGGAAACAAGCAGGCAGCATGTTTCTAAATGCATCCTGCCAGAAGAACATGAAGACTTGTCATGACACCCTTGAGAAATCACTTCAGCTCTCCTCCGAGCTGGATCACCCGGAAGAAGGTTCTGTAGTATTTCCCCTTGTATATCAAGGGATTGTTTCAACATTCGAATGACACAACAAATATGAACTATAAAAATGTCATTTTTACAGTGAATCAAATGGCATAATTATAATGGTTATAAAATACTGATTTCCTATTTTTCCATTAGCAGAATGTACTGTAGCAAGACTCAGCAAATCTTTTCTATACAGGGACATAGAGTAGATATTTTAATCCTTCTGAACAGAATGACTTCTGTTTAACAACTGAGCTTTGCTATTGGCACATGGAGATAGTCAGAGACAAAACCAATGTAAGCCAATGAGCAAGGCTGTGTCCCAATAAAACTTTATTTACAAAAACACAGCTGGATAGATACATCTGTTGTTTGCTGAGTTCTATTCTGTAATTGCCATTTACAACCATTTTGGAATTTCATTCCAGATTCCTGTCTCTACGAACACTGCCTGCAATATGGATTCTTTGCCTCACTCTTTGGTCGGGTGAATTTTTGTGTTCTGACTCTCAGCCTAGCTGTGAACAATTCCTCAAATTTACAGCATCCTAAAATTTGGACATTGGATCATTCAGTTGCTTGAGGTGAGACTCAGTTTCTCAAACAGCCAATGCTGAATCTAACGTAACTCCAGAACAGTAGCAGCGAGGGCAATGGTCAGCTCTTCGGCTACCTGGATTACAGCATGCTTTGGCAATTCATTAATATATAATTATTCAGTTCTGTAGGGGGACCCTTTGGAGCACTGGCTATTGATCCAAGGACTGAGTTTATCTTGCAACATTTCTTGTTTCTTAGCTAAAAGACAAAGGCTAGTGAGTTCAGATTCCTTGACTTCCGAGTTAAATGTGGCATGAAGACTTCTTGATTTAACCACTCCAATTTCTAAGAATCCTTTCAAAAACACTTTTAATGATTTCAATAAAAGTTGCTTTCCACCATGATGTCACCCATCTGTGCTTCTATATTGTAAAGGAATCTGAAAATGATTTAGGATATGCTTCATTATGCTACAAATTGTCAATGCCAAGAAGGTTTTTTATTTCCTTTTATTGCAAAACCCTCCCATACATAGGAGACTGAATGACTTATCTGACCCAACAGGTAGAGCTGGAAGCCATCTAGAAAGTTGTACAAAAACGTGTTAGATGGCCAGGTTGTGATGGGGGCAGAAACTCTGTGATCACAGTCAGCTTCCCACGTGTCATTTGAAGAATTCCTTAGCTTTGAGTACAAGTCAAAATGTTATGTTTTCAGAGTAGATCCTGATGTAATGATACACTAGTTCTTAGGCTGGTGTGTTCAGGTGTGATTGACAATATAAATTAAACACAGTCGTCTGTAAACAATGCATTGAGTCACCATTGCTTGCTAGTAGTGATACTGTATCCAGGTGAGGTTTAAGTAAATCTCTGAACCTAACCAAGCGGTATGACCTTTTACCCACTTAAAAATGCAAAAGAGGCAAAGGTGATGAAATTCTGCCCCTACTTTAAATCCCCCTCATAAGAAACACAACGTGGGGACTTAAAGGGAGCAAACAGTCCTCTAGGCCTCCAATGCCGAGCTTACTTCTTCCCTCATGGTAACATAGAGAGGTGACAGTCGCTTGCTTTTAACTATAAAATATTGAACACACTGAGAACTGCAGGTGAGTGAGAGCTGAATCTTAAACTATAGAACTAAAGAACAGAGAAGAAGCCATTTCCTACCTCACAGACATTTGTTGAAGTGCAGGATGACATTTAGTTCAAGGGCAAGTCACAAGGAAGCAAATGACCTGCTGCTTTCTGTAGCTCCAGTAGGATTCCTTTCTGGGTCCCACAGGTTTTTAGATGCTCTAACTTAATGATGGAGAGGAGAACAGTAAATCAAGGAGTGAGTGAGGAAAACTGAATAAAGCCGGGATTGTGTTCAGCTTTTGAGGAAAGCCTTGTGTTTACTGACCGAGAGCACGGGAGGATTATGTCCATTCAACATGTTGAAAATCATGCACCTGCTCCATCCACAAGCTCAGGGTGAATGTTTGAAACATGGCAAAGGGTCACATCTTCCCTGTGTCCTATTGAAAATCCATACACACTATACATAAGTGATGCCAAATGTACAACGAAAGAAGGAAATTAAGAAATGGCTCTCTTCTTGGAATATGAAATCACGAATCTTTACAGTTGTTCAAGGCTCATAAACACATAAGCAGCCACTCAATGTCCATCATCATTTTTAAGGAACCACAACTCAACATTGTAATGAGTGCCACTTCACACTCACTAGGATTGATGGCTTGAGAAAACTGCCAACACAAAACCAAAAGTAACGAGAGTCGGGAGGAAGTTTAAAAACTGGAATTCTTGTATGTTGGTGGGAGGAATGTGAAATGGCACAGCCGCAAGGGAAGCGACGTGGTGGCTACCCGACACAGGAAGCCTAAAGCTGATGTCATTTAGGAGTTCCATTGCTGGGTCTCTGCTCAGGAAAAAGCAGGGCCTAAAATCAATAGTTGGGCATGCACGTACACAGTAATGTTATTAAAATATCCAAAATGTATGTGCATTCCAAGAATCCAATGAGAGATGATTGGATAAAGAAAAGTAAATGTATCTGTATGCATCCCATGTACATAATGAAATATTATTTGCCTTAAAGAGATGAAAGTTCTGACATACGTTGAAATATGAACGATCTTGAGGGCATTATTCTAAATGGGATAATTTAGCCACCCCAAATCCAAATACTATGTGGTTCTGTGTAATTTAAGGTAACTAAAGTAGTCAGATTCACAGGGAAGAAAGTATAGTGGGTCTCCAGGGGCAGGAGGGGAAACATGGAGACTCTTAGTTGAAGAAAATGAAACATTCTTGAGATAGATGAAAGATAGAGATGGTTACACAATCAGAAGACTTAATGCCATGAAACTGTGTCCTTTAGAATGGACAAAACAATAAGTTTAATGTTACGTATATTTTATCACAATAAAAAATTTTTCTGATGGCCAGAGAGATGGCTCACTGGACAAAGGTGCTTGTTGCCAAGCTTGATAATATTGCTTGAATCCCTGGGACCCACATGGTGGAAGGATAGAACCAACTCCTACAAGTTGTCTTCCAACCTGCATATGTGTGTGTGCGTGTATATACACACAAACACAGACACGGATGCACACAGAGACACACACACATACACACATACATAAAGGAAAAGTATTTTCAGACCTGGAGTGTAGCTCAGTGCCAGAGCATATGTGTAGTTAACTGTGGTTATTTTATGGGAATATCGCTCCTTCCTCATGTGGGATTGAACTCAGGTCATTGGGCTTGGCTACCAGTACCATATCACCACTACAAGAGGAGAACTTGTCTGCACTGTACCACTGTTACTGTACCACCAGAGGCATGATGTGACTCTCCTTCTGAGGCCTTACTATGGCTGCTGACACATCTCAGCATGTCTTCTTGCCTTGTCATACTTTCACAATGCCCCAGAGTTGATGCCAATCTTTTTTTGTTGTTGTTGTTGTTTGGGAACTGACTTCCCTCTCTCCTGAACTGTAACAGGCATCACACACACTAACCCTCTAATGGTCATAGGTTACCTAAAGATCAAACAGCCTCATGCAGACTTTGAAAATAACTTTCTGGGGCCTGCAGCTTGAAGATATAGGCATGGTCATGATTAGTCATGTTCCTCTCCATGCCACAGGGATGGAGCCCCCCAAATCATGATCCAAAATAAATGTCTTGCTTCAAATTATTTCTCTCACTTATTCCGTCAACTGTGCTAGTCATGGCTCCTTTGTGGGACAGGATATCAGAGGGAGATGTCTTAAGGAAGAAAGATTTATTTATGTTCACAGTTCCAGAGGTTTCTGTCCCTCATGGTAGGAAGCATATGGTAGAGAAGGGTGGTTCATATGTGGAGGACGAGAAGTAAAGAGAGGCAGGTATGCAGTAGTGGATTCTTCCCTTTTATTCCGTACAGGTCCTCATCCTATGGGATGGTGCCACAACATTTAGGGATGTTCTTCCCTTGTTAGTCACGACTCCTGGAAATGCCCTCACAGACACACCCAAAGTCATGATCTCCCAGGTGGCTCCCAATCTAGTCAAGCTAGCAGGTGAAGTAACCACCATGCATGCTCTATAGTTGAGCTGGGCTAAACTCTACACCCTGAAAATGACTTTCCAGAACTCATTTCCTAGTCCCTTAGTTCCCTAGCCCTGGCATGGCATTTTGTGGAGACATCTGTCTTTTGGGAGATTTAATAAATTCTTTTTGAAAGGAGGAAGAGACTTGGCCCATCACCTCAGAATTCCTGGCAACAGATCCTTTGGACCTCAACTTTACAAAATTTGCCCTGAGTTATGGTTCTAGAAACTCCTGAACTGTAGTGTTCCGTTTTTCCTAACTGAGAAGCTAAGGAGCCAAAGAGCACCCTGCACTTATCTCTATGAACAAAACCAAGTTTATTCCAGTCCCTGGATGCTCTTCAGGGATCAGGTACTAGTTCACACCACATGTTAGTCGAGTGCACAGCCCACTTGTCTCTGCAGACTCATGTTCACAAATGAGGCTACATCAATGTTTATGTAAGCAAACAAGCAGCTTGCAGTTTAGCTTGACACTCCCCTTTGTACACATTTTTAAGTTGTTAAGTAGCTGAGGACCTGAAGATCTTCTGTTGAAAGGCCTGCATCTTTGATCTGAGATTATATGATTTGGAATATTAGATTCTTTGTTTCCTTACAAGAATTCACAGACCCCACTACCCCCCAAAAAGTAACCATTGCAAGCAACTAGGGAAATTCTGAAGTAGAAGTTTCTTCTCCATTATATTTTAATGCCATTTAGCACCCTCAGCTCCCTATATCTTCCTGTTTTCTGGGCACATCTACATGTCCTCAGGAGATCCCTAGTTCCAATCCACTAAAAGCCGTCTTTCTGGAAAGCATCTTCATGGGGGTATTTATAACTTGAAACATTTCTTAGGTGAAAACAAGTTCATTTCATAGCATGAAATTTTAAAATGTAAAACAAAATACTTATTTATAGAATAGAAAACTATGGGTAGGCCACAAATAATGATACAGCTTTTGGGGCACTCCTCAGAAACTTTTAAAAATAATTGAAATACAGCAAACCAAAAAGGGATGTAAGGAAAATATAAGCATAACGAGAACACAAAGGACCCACTTGTACCCTTTGGAAATCATACTCTACAGTCACATCACCCAGCATGCCTCTGACCGCATCTGGAATAACACACTGAAGTTCTGAGATTGTCTAGGGACTTCCACCTGAACCCTGACATGCCAGTCATCCTAGACTTATTGTCAGTTATTCATTTCTTCATAGCTTCACAAATGTCTGTATGTACTTTAATTTTCCTTCAAAATCCCTATATAAAGGCCATGGAATGATAAGCGCTGTATTTATTCTTCTGTGACTTAGACTCTGGGCTTAAGCCTGGGATTCATTGTGCTATTGCAATTCCTAGATGGGAGAGTCTGACACAGCACAACTCATTTTCACTCTGCACGTGTATACAAGGCACAAAGATTTTACAATGAACATGAATAAGCACGTTGTGGGAGACCTGCTCCCACTTTTCCCCCAGGGTACTCTTAAGGAGGGAGAAGTGAGAAATATTTAGATAGAAATATAGAGGAGAGAGAGACAGATAGAAACACAGGATAGCTCAGGAGGGAGGGCCTGGATCCTTATCCATCGGCCCCTTCTATCTCCTCTAAAGGGCTTTTTAAAGGGGGCAAAAGACCTCCCCTTGCTAGATGAAAGCATACCGCACGCACATCTACAAGCAGACTCTTCCAAATGCTTGGTAACCATGCATGTAGTCAAGCCATCCTCTAATGCAGCCCTGCTGGGTAAAGCAAGCTCAGGTGTCACTAGGAAACCTTTGTGGGCCTCCACAGTACATCACCGTCTCCACTTGACGAACATGTGGACTCCTCCCCAGAGATCAAAAGTGTTAGTGTGGTTATTTACTAGTACTGTTTTTTGAAATATTTTCTTGGTTCTCCTTCATTTCTCTATTTCTCTACCCACATGACATATCTTATGTTAAGAAGGGCAAATGAACACAAAAGTAGCTAATATGGGTTCACACGCATGAGATGCCAACTGTAGTAGTTACTTTGACCATTACTGTGACAGAATATCTTACAGAAGCGACTTTAGGGAGGCAGGCATATTTGGCTCAGGGTTTCAGGGGATTTTAGTCCACAGCATAGAAGGAACGATCTGAGGAGGTGTGCCTGTGGTGAAGTTCCTCAGGTGGCAGGCAGGTCATGACACAGAGTGAACAACAGGAAGGAGCAAGGGATGATGACCTTCAAAGCCGTGTACCCTGTGGCCAGCCCTGTTCCTTAGCTAGCTCTCCAAACACAGTCACCAGCTGGGGACCAAATGTTCAAATACATGAGCCTGTGGGGGTGGGGCACGTTTCACATTTGAATCACGGCACCAGTCACTTTCCCGGATACACCATGTTCAATCATTTCCTATATGAAGTGGGCACTGTTAGTATATGAATGAGGAATCTGAGATCAGAGAAAGAAAGTATAACGAACTAGGTACTATTATATACTCAGGCAATTTATTCACAGAGATTGTGCTATTTGACACTACACAAATCACACTCCTTTATGCATAATGATATTTTGTGATACCTCAAGGCTTATTCAGATGTGTATCGGGGCCAGCAAGATGGCTCAGTGGCTATAGGCATTTGCTGTACAACCTAGTGGCTTGAGATCACCCCTCCAAACACGCATAAAGGTCAAAGGAGAGAATAGACTTCAACAGAGTCCTATGACCCTCACACATGTACTACTCTGATAAATGTGTCCTACTCTGATAAAAATAAATAAAAAATTCTTATTTGTATTGAATATTCTTAAACTCTTACTGACATAAACAAATATTATGCCTATTTTTAAAATGTTCCGTGAATAACAAACTATTAAAAATTTCATTAGACCTGCAAATAAATTTACACAATGTAGTTTCAAATCCATTAACATATTTTTCCTTCCAGTTTTTGTATTAAATGGTTTGTTTTTTAAATCATGTTTCATGATATCCTATATACTGTACGTCTTTTATAAAATATATTTATGGGTGACTGATATGCTTTCCACTACAGAAAATGGCACATTTTAATGTATTTTCTATTCCTTGCTATTTGAGGGAACACAATTGACTTAGATAGTTCTCAACTTGCTTGCGGGCAATGGCTGAGTAAAGGGAGGACAATTACTCTCCCTCCTTACGGACTAGGAAAAGAGACACAGTATGTGAAACGATTGTTCTCAGACATTGCATAATGTGCAACACAATGATTGCTCAGAGGATTAAAAAATGAATTAAGCTCAATGATAGCTCCAGGTTACTGGCTGGAGTTTCCAGGTCATAGTGCAGGAGGGGACACCACAGTAGAGCTTGGTGGCCATTCGGAGATGAGAAGATAGAGGTCATAGTTCTAAGAGGTTAATATGTAACTTACAGGACAAAATGCCAAGAGGAACAACTGCCTAGAGATAGAAGATGCATGGAGAATCTTCTCTGGTTAATGGAATTACGTTAGCAACCAATAACAGAAAGATGCTTGAACAGTGCACAAATATTTGGGAGTTAAGCAACCATTGTCTAAATACCACCCCACCCCAACTTCTGCCCTGGCAAAGGAGAAACACACAAAATCATAAGTGTTTTGAATAGAATAAAATAAAAACATTGTCTATAGAAGTCAGGCAGATGTTTCTGAAACTTAAGGGTAAAAGACAGCGTGGATGAGGTGACATTATGTAAAGTGTCTAGTTTAGACAACACCTAGGTCTCCCATCATAATGTAAGCTTCAACTTTAAAAAGAATTAAGTGTAAACTATGTGTAAACTGGGTATGATGCCACATACATGTAATTCCAACAACTTGACAGGCTGAGGCAGGAGGACTGCAAATTTGAGGTCTATCTAGGCTCAAAATAAAATAGACAAGGGCTGAGGATATAGTTCAGAGGTGAAGTATTTGCCTGTTACATGCAAGGCCTGGGATTTGATTCCCCTGTGCTACAGGGAGCAGAGGAAGCCCTGAGTGAGTGAAGTCCTGAGTGAGTGTATGTTTTGAAATAAGCATGGCCTGTTGAGGATTCCAAGACCAGTTGGCTCATGGTAAGTTGGCAAAGCCATTACCCATATGGGCCAGGCTCAAGAGAGATGGCAAAGCTTTCCTTAGGAGTCCAAGTATGAGTGCTTATGGATGATTGAACAGTGTGTGCAAAAACTAGCAACTGCGACTTTTTCCTCTAGGATGTTTACATCCTGAGAGATTGCTCACCTGCTGAGATCTCCTCTCCAGCAGCTAGCAACTGCCTGCCTCCCCCACACCCCCTACAATGTACCTATTAAGGACGCTGGGGTTCCAGGTTGTCGAGGTGGTATGGGTTAGAAAACCTCACCTGATGCCAGCTTCACTGTAAGTGTGTCTGTGTGTCTGTCTTTTCTTCATTCCCATGCTGCCCCTAGCTAGGGTTCTGGAACCCAGGCTGTGCAGGATGCTGCACAGTGCCAAAAAACCAACCAAACAAACAAAACCCAAACAAATAAGCATAAAGCAATATGGAACAAAAACCAATGAAATAGGTAAGAGAAAGCAATGGAGAAAAACATGAGTGCAGCCTAAAGCTAGTTACATGGAAGGATCAATAAAATGTTCAAGATGCAGTAAGACAAGTGAGAAAGAAGAATAATGGCACAGTTTATATTGGGAATGAACAAAGATACCACAACATGAAGGAACCGTTACAAACTTTATATTAATAAGCTTTATACTAATAAGCCGAACAACATAGTGGAAGCATACCAATTGGTTTAAAGATAGAAACTGCCAGCTTGTTGTATTAGGTACAGGCAACAGCTGTAAAATGAGCTGAGCCTTCCTTCTGGCTTGGAGTAGTACTGCATGCCTGTAATCCTGGCACTTGTGAGGCAGAGGCAGAAGGATCAGAAGTTCTAAGCCAACCTGAGCTACATCTTATGGAGGTAATGCCTTAGCTGAAGTTTCCTCTTTCCAAGTGACTATGGGTTGTGTCAAGTTGACATCTGAAGCTAACCATGACACATGGTAAGAGAGTATCTATAAATAAATGAATAAATAACTAAATAAATAAATGAATAAGTAAAGTGAAGAGATTGAATTAATGATCAAAAACATTAAGAAGATGGAATCTCCAGGCTAAAGTAGCTTCATTGGTAAATCCATCTCCTGACCTCAACCTGGGAAATGTCACACAAATCCTATCAACGTTATTTCAAGACAGAAGAAAGGGAACATTTTACCTCATTCTATGAAACCGGATTATGTAAGAATGAAACTGTAGCTGGAGAGTTTTCTCTCTGGGTCCCGCCAAGCCCAGGCAGTCTGACAGCCCACTTATAAAATAAACACACAGACGCTTATATTATTTAAACTGTTTGGCCTAATGGTTCAGGCTTCTAGCTATCTAGTTCTTACATCTTAAATTAATCCATTTCTATAAATCTATACCTTGCCACGTGGTTCATGGCTTACCGGCATCTTCACATGCTGCTTGTCATGGCGGTGGCTGGCAGTGTCTCCCTCTGCCTTCCTGTTCTCTCAATTCTCCTCTCTGTTTGTCCCGCCTATACTTCCTACCTGGCTACTGGCCAATCAGTGTTTTATTTATTGAGCAATCAGAGCAACACATTTGACATACAGACCATCCCATACCATGAAACCCCATGATTTGAGGCAGCATGGAACCAGAAACCATTACAGTAAGTGTAATATCCAGGCAAAGACCAAAGCTAGGTAAGTAGTCAATTCTATTGAGTAGGAAGTAGGACAGTGCTCACTGGTATGGAAGGGCAGCTAAAAGTCAGACGCCAGGTTTTAAAATAACGAGAAAGTAAATTCCAGTGTTCCATAGCACAACAGAGCAACTGTAGTCTACAAATCTATTTACATAAATCTTATTAGAATACAGGAGTACAGTTTTTCAACACAAATAAATGACAAATGGATAAGGAAATGCTAAGTACCGCAATTTGATTATTACACACTGTGTTTATGTTTCAATTGTAACATGGAACTCTACAAATACATACAAAAGAAGAATCAACCGCTGTAGATTTAGCTCAGTTGGTAGCATGTTTGCCTACCATGTGTGTGCTCTGGGTTGGATGGCCAGAACCACATAAACTGGGCAGGGTGCTACATGCCTTTATTCCCAGTACCCAGGAGATGAAGGCAGGAGGACCAGAAACTTCTTGGCTACACACTGAGTTTGAGGCTAGCCTGTGACACAGAAGGCCCTGGCAAAGAAAGAAATTACTATTTTCTTAGTAGGAAGAAGATAAAAAATCTACTACATTCAACACTCTTTCACAATTAAATCTTCCAGTAATCTAGGAATAAAAGATAACTTATAAATATGATAAAAGTCCTTTGGTACATAACCAAAGCAACCACCTTCCAGCTACCACCTTAATGATAGACAGGTAGAATATTTGACAGCCAATTCATTAAGCAAAACTTAGAAATTCAAATAAATACTGGATATTCTACTCATTCCTCATTAAGGGAATGCAAATTAAAGCCCCATGAGAATGGCTGAAGTCATAAATACTTACAACACCAAGTACTATGAAAGTGTAGAGCAAAGAGATTGCTCACATATTACTGATGAAAGACAATCCAACCACCTTGGAAAGGAGTGTCACATTCTCTTGTACAATTTTATACAGTTACCTTATGATGGGGCAATTCTACTTCTAGAATTTTATTTAAGAGATATGAAAACTAAGTCCACATTCAGATGCACCCAAATATTGAGCTATATTCATTCAGCTTAGTTTATATTTAGTATGTTCATTAATAGACTTATGTTTATGCCTGTCATTATTTGTTTTCTAAATGTTCCATGTTTTTTCTATTTTTCTTTATTATCTTGTTAGACATTAATAATTCTATGCATACCATTATTAATTACTTCATTATGTTTTAGTTATTTCCTTACAGCTTATTCCAGGGTCTGCACCATTTGCTTTGTTGTTGTTGTTGTTTCGTTT
The DNA here is from genome assembly GCA_902168325.1 of Peromyscus nudipes. Lineage (NCBI taxonomy): Eukaryota > Metazoa > Chordata > Mammalia > Rodentia > Cricetidae > Peromyscus > Peromyscus nudipes. The sequence continues at coordinate 27,172 of CABHPH010151084.1, read as the reverse complement.
GTTTTGATCTTTCCAGATTTGTGTGTGTGTGTGTGTGTGTGTGTGTGTGTGTGTGTGTGTGTGTGT
>CABHPH010151084.1:0-27096 GCA_902168325.1 Peromyscus nudipes | reverse complement strand
TGTGTGTGTGTGTGTGTGTGTGTGTGTGTGTGTGTGTGTGTGTGTGTGTAGTATTGGTTGTCCTGGAACTCACTCTGTATACCAGGCTGGACTCTAATTCACAGAGATCCACCTGCCTCTGCCTCTCAAGTGCTGGGATTAAAGGCGTGTGCCACCACCTCCTGGCCCCCAGGCTCTGCACTATTAAACTTAGTTTTATACAATCTACTTAGTTTTAGTACTGATTTAATTCTGCTTTTACTTCAATACAGCTTCATTTGTCCCCACTCTGTGTTAGTACTCTTATATCTTTTCCATAAAAAAATCAATGTATCTTATATAAACACATATGTGTACACATAACACATATATGACACTATATACACAAATGTACAAGTATAAACACAACACTATAATGTTCAATTAATGCTTTCTGTATTTTTATGATTTTTATAGAAATTAAGAAAAAATTCTGTAGTCTTGAATTTCTATATGCATGTATTGGGTTAAAACTTTTCACTTCCTCCTTTGAATGCACATTTCAGTTGGTGTCAATTATTTTAGAACAAAATACTTTCTTTTATTGATATTACTTTCTTGACAGCATACAAAGTTTTCATTACAGCATTTTCATATATACTTTGTATGTTCATTTTCTCATCCCCCCATCCCTCTACCCATTCCTGCTGGGTCTCTCTCTTCCTCCAACAGAACCCTTCTGCTTTCGTATCATGTGTATTCTCTTGCCCCTCCACATTCTGCTTTCAGATTTTCCTTCCCCTATCACACCCACACACATAAAAATTAAAGTCTATGATCTGCATGAGAGAGAATACAACATGCCATATCTGTCTCTCTGAGTCTGGCTTATTTTACTTAACATAAGGACTTTCAGATCTATCTGTGTCCCTACAAATGCCTTATCATTTTTCTTTATGGATGAACAAAATCCCACTGTGTATATCTAACACATTTTTTTAAACCATTCATCTGTTGATAGACATCTTAGGCTGGCTGATTCCATGTCATAGCTATTCTGATTAGTGCAGGAAAAAAAATCATGGCTATGCAGCACTGTGTGGTAGGACTCAAATCTCTTGAGTATATTCCTAGGAGTGATGTAGCTGCATCTTACGGCAGTTCCACTTTTGGCTTAATGAGAAGTCTCCATGGTGATGTCCATACCGGCTGCATCTGTTTACATCTCACCAGCAGTGAATATGTTTTCCTCTTTCTCCATACCCTGGCCAGTGCATGTGTCATTTTTTTTCTCTTGATGCTATTCATTCTGACAGGTAAGATGGAATCCCAAAGTAGTTTGAATTTGCATTTTATGATGGTTAAGGCTGTTGAGCACTTTTCAACTATTTATTGGCCATTTGCTTTTTTCCTTCCAAGAACCGTTTTTTTTAGTTCAATAGCCCATTTATTGGTCAGAAGATCTGGGTTTCTTTGTGAGCTCAATTTGCACAGGTCTTTATTTACTCTAGACATTAACTATCAAGTACAGCTGACAAAGATTTCTTTCTCCCATTTGTAACACAAATCTTAAAAGGTCTTATTAATAAAAACAAACCCGGAGCCAGGTATTGGGGTGAATGCTGAAAGATCAGAGACACAGAACAGGCCACAGCTAACCTCACCTCGCCAACTTCTTAGCCAATCTTGTTTCCTCAAACTGGAAGCCTCTGAGTCCTCATCCGGAATGAATCTCAGCTGAACTGCTGCTAAAAGCCTAAAAGCTTAACCAGCTCTTCTTCCTGGTCCTCACACCTTATATACCTTTCTGCTTTCTGCCATCATTTCCTGGGATTAAAGGCGTGTGTCACCATGCCTTGCTGTTTCCAGTGTGGCTGTGAACTCACAGAGATCCAGACAGATCTCTGCCTCCTGAGTGCTAGGATTAAAGATGTGTGTGCCACCAATTTCTGGCCTCTATATCTAGTGGCTGTTCTGTTCTCTGATCTCCAGATAAGTTTATTAGGGTGCACAACATATTGGGAACACAATATCACCACACCCATTCTATAGGCTTTGTCTTTACCATACTGACAATTTCTTTTGCTTTGTAAATTTTTTTTTTTTAAATATCATGCAACCTCATTTGTCAACTCTTGGAATTATTTCCTGTGCTATTGGGGTCATTTTCAGAAAGTTCTTACCCATGTCTGTATCTTAAAGTGTTTTCTCTGTTTTCTGTTAGCAGTTTCATCATTTTAGGCCTTATATTAAGGTCCCTTTTGTACTAATTTTTGTTCAAGGTGAGAGATACGGATCGAATTTCAAACCTCTGAATGTGAAAATGCAGTTTTCCCAGCACCACTTGTTGAAGAGGCGGTCTGTTTTCCCAATGTTTGGTTTCAAACCCATAGTCATCCATTCTCTTTGTCACCTTGGCTGCATTTGGAAACAAGCTCCTCCCCCCGGGGGGCGTGCCTGTGCGGGTGTTTCCAAAGGGGTCTAACGGAAGAAGGAAGACTTACTCAGGATGCCGGCACCACCAATCCACGGGCTTGGATCCCAGACTGAATAGAAGGACTCCTGATGATGGACACTGTGTGACACAAGCGATCAGCTGCCTCATGCATCTGCTGTCATGGCTTCTCAGGTATGATGGATTGTATTCTCAAGCTGCAAACTAAAATAATTCTTAATTTCTTAAGTTTCCTTTGTGAAGTATTACATAATGAGAAAAGTAACTAAGAACACATATTTGTTGAAAATTAGGTGGCTCTTGCTGTGTGGATTTATTTCTGAGCTCTCTGTTCCACTCAATTGTTCTGTATGTCTGTTTCCATGCCCAAATCATGCCCTCTGTCACTACAGCCTTAGAGCATAGTTTGAGGCCAGCTATTGTGATATCGTCAGCACTGTTCTTTCTGCTTAGGATTGCTTTGGCTATTCAAGGTCTTTTATGTTTTCATATGAACTTTAGGGCTTCATTTTAGTTTTTATAAGAATTTCACTGGAACTTTGGTGGGGATTATGTTGAATCTGTAGATCACTGTCAGTAACATATCATTTTCTTGACATTAATTCTTCCGATCTATGAGCATGGAAAAGATCAAAATACTTTATTTTTGTTTTCTATTTTTTTATTTATGTTTTTATTTTATGTGTATTGGTGTTTTGTCTGCTTGTGTTTGTATACCACAGGCATGCATGGTACCTATGGAGGCCAGAAGAGGGCATCATTGGATCCATTGGGACTGGACATATAGACAGTTGTGAACTGCCATGTTGGTGCTGGGAATCAAACCTGGATCCTCTACAAAAGTAGCCAGTGCTCTCAGCCACTGCGCCATCTCTCCAGCCTCCCATTTTCTTACTGTTTCTTATGAAGAATATCTGTGAGAAAGTATTTTTTAACAGTTTCCTTTTTAGAACAATTTTTGGGTTAGAGAAAAATTGTGCAGAAAGTGCAGAGACTTGCACATGCTTCCTGTCCTCCCTCAAATCCCCTCCTATTATTAACACAATGAGTTAGAATGACCTGCTTATTAAAATCGATGAACCGATACTGACATATTACTCTCAATATCAGTTGAAACCCAGAGTCTATGTCCAGGTTTACCCTCTGTGTTGTGTAGGTCTACACATTTTAACACTGCATAATGTCATGTGTCCACCACCAGAGTACAGAGCAGAACAGTGTTGCTGTTCTAAAAGCCCCATGCTACACCTACTTACTTTTTCTCCCCCGCCCCCTTCTCCTATCTGGAAATAACTGAACTTGTTAGCATTTTCCTGTTTTATACATTATAGAGTGATTTGTACTCTATAGACTACATACATAACCTTTCACCCTGTCTTCTTTTGCTGGGCCGTGTGGTATATGCCTATAATTACAGCACTTGGGAGCCTGAAACAGGACTGCCATGAGTTTGAAGACAGCCTGGACTATAACGTGAGACGCTGTCTCAAAATAACTGAAACAAACCTTACACACACACACACACACACACACACACACACACACACACACACACACGCTCACACACACACCCTTTCACTTTTCGTCTTTCACATTGCAATACACATTAGGTTTCCTTCGTGTCTTTCTATGGCTTGACAGTTACGTCTCTTTAACTTGGAATACTATCTCAGTATATGGACATGGTATAGTTTTCTTATCTGTTGAACTACTGAAGGACAGATTGGTTCTTCCCAATTTTGACAACTTTGAAAAAAGCTCCATAAACCTTTATGGGCAGGCTCTTGTGTGGACATACATCACCAATCCAGTTTGGAAAGCACTGGGAAGTGAGCGCCGGATTGCATGGTGAGTTCATGTTTAACTTCGTGAAGAATTGCTGAGCCACCTTCAGAAGTGGTCTACTGTTCCTGTGTTCACTCCAACAGTGAGTGAGAGCTTCGGCCACACTCCTTCCGGCTGCCAGTTGTTCTTGTCAGCACATTGGGTCTTAGGCATTCTGGGAGGTATAGAATAATTTCTTGTTTTGATTTGCAATTTCCTAATGAGAAATGTGAACTTCATATGTTTCTGTTACCATTCATGGGTCTTCTTTGAAGAGGTGTTGGTTTAGATCTTTTAAGCCCATTTTAAACAATTATTTTTATTTACATGTAGTGTGTGTGTGTGTGTGTGTGTGTGTGTGTGTGTGTGTGTATGCTGCATGTGTGCAGGTGACACCAGAGGACAGAAGAAGGCATCAGATCCTCTGGAGCTGGAGTTAGAGGCAGCTTTGAGCCACCAATGTGGGTGCTGAAAATTGAACTCTGGTCCTCTGGAAGAGAAGCAAGTGTTTTTAATCCCTGGCCCATCTCTTCAGTCTTACAGGCATTTTAAATCAGGCTGGTTGTTTTGCTTTTGATGAATCTTAAGCTAGCTCCTCCCTCCCTCCCTCCTTCTTTCTTTCTTTCTCTTTCTATCTTTTATAAATAATGCTTTATGCTGGGTGTGGGGTCATGGTGCACAGTTGGATAGAATAAGCTTCCTGGTAATAGACAACACACACAACAGCAGAGTCAGGCAGGAAGTTAGAGTCAAATTGTCCTGGTCTCAGGCTTTGGGAGTTCTTCAGGAGTATGGTTAGGGGCTCATGAGGTAGCAGGATAGAGGTTAACCAGACAGAGGAGGCTGCAATGCTTCTTTTCTCCCATGGCTCAGACTTGCCCCCAAAGCCAGTCCCTACTAGGCCAGGGAAGGAGCTGGGACAGGCTGGGGCACTGCCTCTTGGGCCTGTGTCTTTACCCTAGCCAGAAAGGCAGGACTGGTCCAGTAGAACAAGTGAGTGACAGATAATGGGGTAGCCTGTGCTGGGTATCTCTAACTGGCATCTCTGTCTCATTTCTAAGTATCTCTCTGTCCATGCTTCTCTGCATTCCACTCTGTTCATCACCTGACTTTGTTCCTCCCTTGCAGGTCATTTCTCTGAGTATCTCCCTGTCGGTTTGGCTCGGAAAGCAGGCTGTACCTATAAAGAGGAATTTCAATATCTAAATATTTAGTCCCCTTCTAAATGTGGTGCTGCACACCTGTAATCCCAGCATGAAGGAGGTGAAGGCAAGAGGATTGTGGGCGTGAAGCTGGCTTGAGATATGGAGAGAGCTGTAGGCTAGCCTGGACCACATAGTGAGGCCTTGTCTCAAACTAAAAAACAAACAAAAGATTAAACTAAATATCATGTTCCCATCTTTCTAGCTATTTGTATACCTCTTTGTCCCAAATGACCCAGGCTCTAGGGTTGTATTCTAGAGTTTTCCAAACTGGAGAGACTCCTTAGATTAACACTCATTAAGTACTCTTCCTGTATTTTAGATGTGAGTCTTCATCAGCTAAATGTTTTCCAACATTTTCTCCTAGTATTTGACTCACTTTTCATTCCCTTGACAGAGTCTTTCATAGACCAGAAGTCTTTAATAGTAATGAAATCTGACAGGTAGTTTTCTATTCTTTCATGATTTTTGCTTTTAGTCTTATATCTTATATGATTTTAATTTTTTAGGATTAAATATCAACTGATTAAAATATTTTCATTTGTGTTGTCTTCCAGCAGTTTATAGTTTGGGGTTTTATGTGTAGTTCTAAGTTCCATTTTGAGTTGATTTTTGTGAAAAGTTTAAGGTCTCTGTCTAAGATTGTGTGTGTGTGTGTGTGTGTGTGTGTGTGTGTGTGTGTGTGTGTGTGTGTGTTAAAAAGACTAGCCTTTCTCTCACTGGGTCACCTGTGCTCCTTTGACAGGAAACAGTTGATCCTCCCTGGACAGTTTCATGCTACACAGTCTATTCTGCTGATCAGCCATTCCCCACCAACCTACACTGTCTTGTTTACCATAACTTCACAAGTGTAAGTGTCCAAGTTGAGTTGTGTCTCTCCACATTTCATCGGTTACAGGGGTCTTCTGCCTTTTGTGTAGACTTTATAATAAACTTGTCAATTACCACTAAATGACTTGTTGGGATTCTGATTGTAAGTGCATTGCATCTGGAGATACACTTGGGAAAATCTATCGTCACCACTGAGTCTGCAATCCATGAACATGGTATGGCCTTCTGCTTATTCAGATCTTTTGTTAAAGTGATCAGTTTCTCCATATATACATTTACATTTATAACTGAAGCATTGCTGTTTTGGTGTTACTATGATGTGTTCTTAATAATAAAATTCAGTTATTTATTGCTGGCATATCAGTAAATAACTGACTTCTCTGTATTAACCTTGTATTTGTTTAGACTTTCATAACGATATTTGGTATGCATTCTTTATTGGAACTATCCGCAAAGACGATTGATTCTTTTGATGTAGTTTTGTTTTTCTATTAACAAACTTTCATGACTGGTTCATCCCCCCCCCCCCCCCCACGCTGTACTCCTTTAATTCGTTATACATTTTCACTGTCTTTTGGGGAACCTAATTCTAACAGAGGGACTGATGTTCTAAAGATCTGGCCTCATCTGCGAGCCAGCTGGTATGGGCCACTCTTTTTCCTTGAACATAGGTATGGGGTACACTTTTCTGGTTTTGTTTTGCATTTTTTGGTAGTGTTTTGTTGAAAACTGACATGCTACATAACATAATGCTGTAATTGTAAACTGACTCCTTGTAAGAAAAGTTGTTGGAATTAGTCTACAGAAACTGTCTCTTGCTTTGTGCAGCTACTAAAATCTGTGTTCAATTTGTGTGCCTTAAATTATGCTTCCAGTCTGGCTTGCTAGGTGATCACTCTTGTGACAGCTTGGCTCAGTGGTCAGCCAAAGCCTGGGCAGAGGGTATATTCAAATACCTCAAGCTGTGGTGCATGGTGCTTCCATCTTCTGTGTGCTTACTGGGAGCATGGCTAAGCCTTTTCATTCACAGCTTGGCTTTGAGTTTCCTACCTTAGGTCATTCTGGTACAGGTACACAGTTTTCTAGAAGTCTCTCCTTTCAAAGCTCTCTTCCTATGCTTCTTGCTTGCCCAATGCTTATCTAAACAGGACCATGTCTCCAGGTGCAGAACAGCATGCCTCTCCATGCCTTTTTGTTGCTTTTATTGACAAGACTCTTGGTGTGGCTTTCACCTTCCATTCCACAGCAAGTTAGCTGCTCCTGACTGCTAAGCAGTACCTTGAAACAGTCAGCCCGACTCTCAGGGGGTAACAGTGACCTAAGCTGCTGCTCATAGTGAGGCAAAGGGATTCATCCCAGGAGTGAATTCACAAAGCCATGATCACACAGATGGCCTAACTCAATGGTTCACACACACAAAAAAATGAATAGACATGAATTTATGAACAAAATTCATAGGGAAGAGAGTAGTCAGGGGCAGAAGGGATGTGGAAGCAGATGACGGGTCAGAGTGGTCAGTACCCTTCATGTACACATACACGGTGAAATTGTCAATAGCAAATTTAATTAAAAATAGCAATGAATCGATGGAGCATCCTGAGAAGTTTAAACCTTTATCTTTGAGAACTGAGAAGACTGTTTTTGTTTTTCCATGCAAACAGGTAGAAAACATTTTTTTAGCACACCTTCCAGACTGCCAGTGTTCCTAACAGCCATACAAGCTCTCTTTTGCCACAAAAACTACACAAGTCACAAGATCAAAGAAACTATAAAGAATCCCAAAGGACCACCCAACCATGATCCAACTTCTTTAGCAGCAATAAATTCATCTTTGTTGTTCTAAATGGCTATGATAGCAGTTGGTTTTAATTACTGACTAATGACATGGAGAAGTCCAAGCAGATTCTCTCACTTAGGAATGTAGTTTGGAGATCCTAGAAAATTATACTCTAAAAAATTTCCATTGGTATCACTTTTTGTCTTTTACTTTGCTGGCTTTAAGAGTTTCTAAATTGGGACTGGAGAGATGGCTCAGTGGTTAAGAGCACTGGCTACTCTTCCAGAGGAGCTACATTTTGTCCCCAGTACCCACATTGGGCTCACAACTTTCTAAAATTCCAGAAAAGCCAATGCCCTTTATTAGCTCCCACAGGCACTATATGTAGATGGTGCACAGACAGACATGCAGAAAAAACACCCATAGAAAAAGAAAAAAAAAATAAACCAACAAACAAGAACAAGAAGTTTCTAAGCAAAAATAATAATAAATGAAGATACTTGGTTCAGGACAACTTTAATAATTGCTAATATATGCTATTTCGGGGTCACTATTCATTATAACAGTAATATTATTACAATAGCCAGTACTAAGAAAGTCTGTGAACTTTTGTGTTATGCTCATCCCTATGTGCTTTATTTTGTGGAGCTGGAGAGAGGAATTGGTGGTTAGAAGGCTTTGCTGCTCCTCCAGAGACCCGAGTTCAGAGTTCAGTTTGCAGCACCCACATCCCCAGCAATGTTAGCTCCGGGGGCTGTAGCTCTCTCCTCTGACTTCACGGGCGGTACAATCACCTGTGCACCGCCTTCAGAGGTAACTAGAAATTACATAACTATTTTTGTTTAATTAAAAATCCACATGAGATGGCATGGCTGTTGCTTCTCAGCAGTGATCCAACATGGTTTTAACATTGCTTTTAGAAATCTCCACTTCAAAAAATGAATTTAACTCCTAGGAAGATATAGAACATTTTTCATGTGTGAAGAGATAACTTGGCCATATTTCACAAACACTTATTTTTTGTAAAGTTTTCAGAATCTTTCCTGAGATACTAAAAACACTTTCCCACCAGATTTGAGGTTTCTAAATGAAGCTCATGAGTTAGAGTCTATATTGATCTCATATACCATTAAGTGGCAAAATGGTACAATTTATCATGTCCACATGGCATTATGGGAAATTCTCTCCACTGCTTGGGTTCTCTATTTATACTTTCTAATTTCCTCACATCACAAGCTAATGACAGAGGAGCTTCCTTTTCAGGTTATTGTTTCCAACAAGGAACTGCAAAGAAACGGTAATTATTTCTGAAGTTGCATCCTTTTCCCTACACTGTTTAAAGCAATGATTTGTTTATTTCAAGCTTCAAATTCTATTTTCTACCTATAAAACAAATTATCTTATGCATGAATATGAGAACACATAGCTTCTCTACATTGGCCAGTAAAAATCTCTCTGTGCATAGCATACTAAGTAAGTTGTTAAGTTCTACTGACTTAAGTACATGCAAGTGCTTCCAGTTGAAGATCAACTATATTAAATCACACACACACACACACACACACACACACACACACACACACACACACAATGTACTGACCAGAGTAGCCATGAAGTAAAGAGGCATGACCTTACATGAGCAAGAAAAGCAAATGAACAGACTCAATTTACATAAAAAGGATGTCAGTCAACTCAGTGGAATATATTGGTATCTTTTCTGCCAACTCTCAAGAACGTACAACACATGGCGTTTCACACGTAATAGTCAGCACCATAACCCATTGTCTTGACTCCTAACATTGTTAACATAAACACTCCTTTCCCTCCACTTCTGCTTCCTTTCCCCAGCTTCTTCCCATAGCTCCATCTTCCATCCCACACGGCACCTCCCTCAGGGCTTACGGCCAATTGTCCCTTCTCTTTCTACCTTCCAGAACATCCTCCTTTCTCTGCCTTTTGTCTAAGATCCATGTGATTCAGATCCAGGCCACCTACCATCTCATTATTCAAAACCTGGTCCTCAGCATAGCAGGTTGTTTCTGAGTTGCATGTCAGAGCATGGGTGAAAACTATCTAGAAATATCCTGGAAATAACCAGACAGCACAGAGCTGTTAGACAAACACAGAGCATTTTCATTAGTCACCATAGTTATGTTTTGTATCAGGAATAGGAAGGAATAGGAATCAGGAATAGGAAGACTGAATTAGTGAATCTTGAATGATTGTCCTAAGAAGAGATATAGTTCTTAAAAGTGTTGGGTGGTATTTTTGACTACTAATCAATACATAATATGGTGTCTATTTCTCTTTAACGATCCCTTACTTACTATATGTAGTTGATTCATTAACATTGACCTCATACCTAAAAGCACTGTAATTTATGCCTCAACAAACCTCAACAAACCATATGCTTTCTCCATGGGACCCGTCACTGTCCCCTTTCACGCAGGTACACCTGGGCCCGTTGAGCCCCTTGGGCTCCGTTTTTACATTATGAAAACATCAAAATAAATAGAAAAATACAGAAAAAAAAGAACAAAAGAAAAAGCATGGGACTACATGGACCATGAAAAGAACATGTGTTTACAGTGTGCTTTGTGTAATTCAAATTGACTGCAGCCCTGTGCTCGCTTTTGAATGTCTGCAAAAGCATCATTATTACTAACTTGGAGACTGTGTATATATATATATTTTAATGAGAATGTGAATTTGTAAATGGAGAATCCAAAGATAATGAAGATCAATATTATTTAAATAATAAAAATATTATGGGGTAAGGATGTAATCGGTAATTTTTAAAAAAGGTTTTTTTTTTTTTTTTTTTTTTAGTATGTTCCAGCTTCATCCAGATGACACTGAACTTTTGTTAAAGCTCTATTTAAAACCTTGACTTTTCTTGTCTCTACAGGATGTTTCTGAATTACAGTTTATCATACTAGACATTACAGCCCAGCTTCCCTTGAAAGCCCTGGCTTTTCTTTAATCATTGGTCTCCAGGGCTGCAACTAAACTTAGGTCATCAGCATTGTGTTCAGGGGAAATCCCTCATTCAAAGGCACAAGGGAGAGTTTTACCCAGTAATCCTAGAGGGAGAGACTTCTATCTTACCATCAAATAGTGTGGTTTTCTGGGACTGGGGAATTCCTCCCCCCTTGCCTTCCCTTTATTCTGTACCACAGTTTTATGCAAAAAGGTACTTGTTTGGTATTTGCTTGTGGGCTGTTCTAGCAGGATCAGGGCAGGGCTGTGGCTAATGTGAACAGGATTGGAGATGTGGCTGTCAGGCGCCTCTGGAGGAACAACCTGGAATTTCAACTTGTAAGGTTTGACACAGAGCCAAATTCTGAGGTTTATTGGGCTTGCTTTTCTCTTTGGGCTTTATATAGTGACTGTGTGTGTGTGTGTGTGTGTGTGTGTGTGTATGAGAGAGAGAGAGAGAGAGAGAGAGAGAGAGTGTTTAAAACTTGCACGTTCAAGTCCTCCAGGACAGAGGGTCCTGAAATATTCTCAGTGAGTCAACACAACTCATTTGACAAGGACTCACTGCAGAGTGTGACCGACCACACCTTCTGTAGACATACCTTAGGACTTTGTGAGATCATGAAATGGAAATCAGCTTTCAAAGTGGTTTTCAGGTTGACTTTTGTTTCTGTTAAATGTTAAATCTCTCTCTCTCTCTCTCTCTCTCTCTCTCTCTCTGTCTCTCTCTCTCTAACTCTTTGGACAAATTAAATGTCACCATCAAGCCACAATGAGTGTGGAATTATACCACTGGATATTTGAGGAAAGAAAACCTACGGGAAACAGATGTTATTGGGTGGGTGGGTAGGGAATAGCGGGTTAGAAAAGCTTCTGTTTTGTACCTGAATCTACCACAGCTTTCCTATCACATTAACTTTACTTACAACATTTAATGAACAAAAACATCCAAACTGACAATCCAACGCGACAACCCAAGACCCACCACTGAAGAGCAGAACTCCCTGATCAAGAGGTGAAGGCACACAAAACGTCATGGGGCGAGCTGAACACCACTCACTCCTCAGCACACCACCACGTCGAGCTGCATTTCGCCCATCCTGTAAGTGATTTCTTTTGCTTTAAGAGAGACGCACACCTTGTTTGAATCTTGTTTCCGCAACGTTAACATGGAGTAAACACTACCTCCCGGCAGTCTATTCCTAGGACACGAGGTGACTCTCGATGCTTTGCGGAGGACAATTTTCCAGACGAAAACAGCCTTGTAACATTCCAGAGATCTCATCTATTGCATGAAGTTATGCATCTAAGGGCAACACTACAATTTCTGATTTTGTTATTCTTCTCTACCTGGCCCCCGTTCCTTTGCCGAATAGCTCACTCTACTAGAGGCCATGTCTCCACAGCTGCACAGCAGTTTCTAATTGCAGGGGAAATTACAGGCCTTCCTGAAGCAAACAGAACTAGAGCCTCTGGGCTTTACCTTTAAGAAGTGGTTGCTTACAGCTTCATTATTTCTGTATCCGAATCTTACCTACTGGTCGGTCAGCATGTCTCATGCTCCCCCTCCATCACCACTTGGAGTGGCTACCCCTGGGAGAGTACTCCTCCAGGGCCAGAAACATCCTCCAGGCACCAGACAGAGAAGAAGAGAAGTTAGCAAAGTGCAACTGGTTTTAAAGTTTCCATTGCTTTTCAGCAAATGTGTTTTCTTCCTGTCACGGAGCTGAGAACATATGCAGCACCTGGCAGATGATTTCTTCGAAGCTTAAAGTTAGGAGAGGGGAAGGCTGACTCACAGTTCCTTACACTGCATGTGTGAAACCTTTTGAGAAGATTTGGAGGCGGAAGATCCACAGGATTTTGATGATGCTCTCAATTGCTATTAAATCAGTATATAAAAAAGAGAGAATCTACTGCTTCTCTGCTTCTATTTCTGACCTTTACAAACTTAAAAAAAAAAAGGAACATGGAGGGGGGTTAAGTGCCAAAAGATGGTTTTAGGTGGCTGTGGTTTTCCAATCATCTTAAACATTTGGTCTCATGGCATCCTTTGGATTCAAGTCCTATCTATGAGAAGCTCTGGGGACCACACAGCCATTGACCTGGTACTGACTCTAACCACTACATCCTTTATACTGCACCGCTAGTTTTCTGTGAAAGGCTCATGCCATTCAGGTTTTTACTAAAATGAAGGTACTGTAAGGAATGGGGAGCTAAGACATGATTCTCATTAACATAATACAGTTCGGGAAATGGTGTTTTGGCCGCCATTGCCAAGTATGTGCAGGAGTTACTCACAGATATTGGTTTCTAACTCCATGCAAAGAACAGCAGATGAAACACCCGCTTATGTACTGTGCTGTACATACAGGGTGTGAGTGACTAGGTCTGACTGCCCAAGATGGCCACAGGAACAGGCCACCCACGCAGGTATACATGTTCAGTGTTTTGAGTGTTCAATGAAAGGACTTTACATGTTGCACACGAATTCCACAGAGTCTGGCAAGGGTCCTTTCAGATACAATAGTCTTGTCAAGTATTTACCTTAACATGCTTTCTTTATTTAAATTTAAAATTCATTTTATGTGAATGAATGTTTGCCTGCACATATATCTGTGTTCCATGTGCATACCTGGTGCCCATAGAAGCCAGAAGACGGCATCAGATTCCCTAGGACCAGAGAGAGAGATGGTTATGAGCTGCCATATAGGTGCTAGGAATCGAACTTGAGTCCCCTGGAATAGTAGCCAGTTCTTTTAACCACCGAGCCATCTCTCCAGCCCCCCTAACATGGTTTCTTTATCACAACGTTTAGGATACATTTTCCACTGGGAAACCTGCCTGTGGTATGAAGCAGTTTTACAAGCCACAGCATGCCCATGTGAGCTAGTACAAGAGAAACCAGGAACATTGGACTTAGGACCATCTAGTTCAGCCTGAACCACAGCAATCACAGGCTGCTGCAGCAAGCTCAGAAGGCAAAAATGCTCCATCAGCTTCCATAACACAGGCCAGAAACTGCAGCAGAAGCCAGAAGGATTAAACACAGGCTAAGTGGTAGTCACATCTTCTCCATTCCAGAGCTCTGTTCAAATACTGGACTTTGTATTTAAGAACGGTGTGACCTTGAGTCAAGCATTTCGACTGTGTGGAGCCCATCATCCTATGTGTAAGACAGGATAACAAGTCCCCCTTGTGCACAGCTGTGAGGATTAAAGATGCCATGGGACGTGGCATACAGCAGACGGGATAGAGAGTAACTATTATTTTGTGTACTGTGATTGTCTACAATCCTGAGATTTGAAGCACACTTTTTTTCCCCCATACCCTAGCAAACTAGTTCAAAGCCTGTTTTTCAAGGCCATTAACTAGTTTGGGGTTAAAAAACCAAATCCCTGTACATGTTCTGCTCTGCTTATCAAAGGCCGCCTCTAATGCCTACTCACTGGCGAGTAAATTACACAGGTTACTCTTCCACCTCCGGTTAGTCTTGAACCACATTCCATGTGGTAATGGGTCAATTTCTTTACTTCCTTCTCCCTCCTACCACATTCCATACCCCCAGAGATGCCAGTTTTCACTTGCCTTCGAAAGTGAATTTTCATCTGTATTTTTCAAAAAGTCCCTTAAAGTCGTTGTAAGTTCTTTGAGCCCCCTCCAACCCCAACCACCAGCAAATAGTCCCCAGAGAGAATGACTGGTGCCTTTGCCAGAATCCTCCCACAGAGAACAGGGGCTTTGCAATGAGCAGCACATCCAGAAACTGTTGACTCTTTGATCTTTGATACTTGTACAACTCTAAAGAGAAAGGCATTCCATCCCAACCACACACAGAGAGGGACACAGGTTATTTATGGAAGGCCCCTGACTCCGAGCTTAGCCTGGCTCTTTAAACACTCAAATACACACATCACTTTGACTGGTCAAATTGCTCCCACCCCGTGCAGTTCTGTCGAATAGGAAGGGGGTGGGAGGAAGGGCAGGGGTGTCTGGTCTTTGGCTTTCCCCTGGGGTGAGAAAGGTAGCTTGGCAGAGGCAGTCACAACGATATTTATAAAGACAGGAGAAAATAGAGTCCATATGTGTACAAAGGAAATCAGAGTAAATCACGGGGGTGAAGAAGCCTCTTGACTCCATTTCTGGGGTCTGGCGGCTTCTGGTGGAGTGAACGGAACCAGCCACTCTAGGCTTCAGTACTCAGAGTCCAGTGTTGACGTGGCTTCCTTCTGATCAAGTCCGCCAGCCAGGCAGTTGCTCAGATGAGTTGAAGCGGACTCTGGTTCCCTCCTTTCAGACACTGTTTTCTAAGCCTCATGACCCAGGGAACTTCCTATCTCAGAGCCGATAATGACCTGGAAACTGTAAGTTCTTGCTTCTGCAGTTGCTGAAGGGCAGGTTAACAGCTTCCTCCCCACGATTCTCAAAACTTCATACCCAGGTCCTGCCTTCTCTCAGGTGTGCTAGCTCTATGAGGTGTCTGACTATTGGTCCGGGTTTCAACATGGAAGGTCCCCCACAGGCTATTGTTTGGAACTCTCGGCTCCCTGCAGGTGGCGCTGTTTGGGGAGGTTAGGGAAGCCTCAGGAGGTGGGGCCTGCCTAAAGGAAGGTCACTGGGGCCAGGGTTTTGGGGAGTCTTGTCCCCGGCTCTTTCTCCTTTTTCTCTTTCTGTCCACTGTGAAATGAACATGTGTCTTCTGTCATCCATCCTGCTGCTGTGATGTTCTGAACAAGTGCACAAAGCTAAGTGACCAGGGAATAAACCCTCTGAAACTGTGAACTCCCAAACTCCTCCTCCTTTAAGTTGTTCTTTCAGGGATTTGGGGCACCATTATGCAAAAGTAACTAAGATAAACACTAAACCAAGAACCAAGTTAAATAAAAATGGTACCATGGTAAGATTTATTCTCTTTGCTATCTTTCTCTGGGTCCAATATATTGAACTGGTGGATTTATGGTGAAAACTTAGGCTGAATGAATCTGGCTATAGCTGGAATGTCACTAGGGCAATTTCTCATCTAGATACCCGAGGCCATCCATGAAGATCAATTTGGACAAAGAAAGCATGGTCTTTGGATATTTCCTTAATCTGTAGTGGTTACAGTGGCTTCAAGCCAGAGTCGGAACACAAAGACAGGCATATCAACATCAATGAACACGATACGCATCTTGAAAAATAGCACATCTGCTCATACTACTGTCTACACGGCCAATAAATAACAGATAAAGCAAAATACAATAACAGATAAAGCAATATATCTCAGAGGAAATGCGTATGGGAAAACTGCATGGTTCAATTTAGACGTTTTGTTCCCTGGGCTCAGGGAAAAATTACAGAAGCCACTTTCTACAAATATAGCTTTGCCCCATAATTCATTCACTCATTTCACAATTCAGTAAAAAAACAGGACTTACCTAAGAAGAAAACAGGGAAGGGGAGGAGTCGACAGATAAGCAGCACAATCCTTTGAGGGCGACTTTGAGGAGCTCTGGGCTGTGGTCCCACCTTTGTCTCTGGGATACAGGATAGTTGGCTACAAACTTAGGATCCCAACATTTCCATCTGTAAGACACAAACAATAGTGTAACTGTTTACCCTATAACTGCTAAGTGAATTTTAGAGTCCCAGACTGAGAGAAAGGAAAAGCAAAGAATAAAATGCTGAGACGTAGGCCAGGACATATTAAAATCACAGGCAGACCTCCACACAGCTATTCAAACTTAGTGCTCTTAACTGGCAGTTTTCTATCGTTTGTTTTTTAACCAAAACAGGAGTGGGATACCACAAGGGAAGGCAAACCCATCAAACTAGACCAACCATGAAGACAATGTAGATTTCTAGAGTTGAGGGCCAGAGGAAATAGGAAAAGGCCGATTGGGAATCAGAAGGGACAGAGAGAAGCTGATCCCCTGTGACTTACTGCCATGCACTGTCCCTCAGAGAGCCTGGCACAGAGATACTGTATGCTATGACCTAGGCTAAGCAGGAAATGCCATGAGATTGTGGACAGGTTCAGAGGCTGGACCACTGGTGAACCTGACTTGCCCAGCACAATGAATGCAGCCTAAACAGAATTGCCCAGTTTCAAACATTTTAAAATGATGGCTGAGGATGACAGGGACATCTGTGTAGGGAGGACCCAGGATCACTGAGAAGCCCCAGAAAACTGAAGATGACATCCATTCTTCCCTACCGTCAGTAACCTCTGAGCGATTGGAAGCTGCGGTGATTTAGCTGACGGCAGTGAACCTGGTGCACACAGAGCAGGCCCGCTGTTTAGAAGAGCAGTGTTTCCCTCGTGGACATTTGTTGCTATAAATCCCTCCCAGGGTCCAGAAAAACACATTTCAAGGGGAAAGAAATGGTGGATAAGACTATGAAAGATGCCACTGACCATATTTCAAAATATTTTGCAAAACACCATTGGGTTTTGACTCAAGCTTCTAAAACATGGGCTAGCCCATGGATTTCAGATTAGTTATTGTACTGAGTTCATCCAATTATTAATTTAAACATTAAATTCATAATTAGTTTTTTTTAAGTATGGCTTTGGAATCAAAATGGTCCTCTATACACAATGTCTAACTCAGGAGAATTGAATGATCCAGATGCCAGGGAGCCTGAGGTCTGTGTCTCTGAGCCACTAACCCCTGGCCTTAGCTTCATTACCAAAAGATAAAGCACAGAGAGGCTGGAGGGTCAAGAATAAACCCCTCAGCTTTCCCAGTCTTCACTTAAGCTTCTACTGTGATTTCTATGACCACTTCATTTGAGATTGTATGCATATTCTTTTTAGCTTGCTTTTTTAAAATATATTTTAACTTACCCTTCATGAATTTCCTATGTGTAGACAATGTTTTTTGATCGGATCCACTCCTAACACTTTGTTCTGCATACTCTTACCTAATTGATTCTCTCTCTGGCTTAACGGAGCCAGTTTTCCATTAGTGTGAGAAAATACCTGAGATAATCAGCTTACAAAGAGGAAAGGTTTATCTTGGCTTATGGTTTCAGTTTATGGCTGCTTGTTTGGGGCTTGTGGTAGCGTTGTGTGGCACAGTGGAAAAGGGTGGCCGAGGAAGCCTGTTGACTTCACAGCAGCCAGGAAATAAGAGAGAGAGAAAGGAAGGAGCTGAGATTCCAATATTTCCTTCAAGGGAACCCACTCCCACAAATATTTAACTTCCCACCACCTCCCAACAGTGCCATTGGCTGGGAATCAACCTTTAACATATGGGCTTGTGGAGGACACTCCAGATCCAAACTACAGTAGACTGTCCAGATTCAACAAACTATGTTCTCGGTGAGTCATGGACCCAGGATACGAAGTTGATCTAGTTTCAAATTCTGGCATCTTTTCATTTACTATATGTCAGTGTAACCACTGACTATATCAATGAGTGATGCTTAATAAAATATTTTAAATACACCTATTTGCTTCAAATTAGCATTGGACTAATAACAATCTATTTCTTGGGTATCTTTGTAGTAAAATTCATGAGGGTCAAATCTGGTGACCACTAACTAACTGGGGGTTGGTGGGTAATTGAAAATTACATATGGAGGGCTAGAGAGATGGCTCAATATGCAGAGCACTTGCTATGCAATCACAAGGACCTGAGTTCAGATGACAGAACCTACATAAAATAGGGCACATCTGTAGTCCTAGTGCTCCTATAATAAGATGGGAGACAAGAGACAGGAGAATCTCGGGATGCTTATGGGCCAGCTCATCTGTCACAAGCAGCAGTGAATATGAGACTCTCTCAAACAAGGTAGAGGGCCAAGACGAACATCTGATGTTGTCTCTTAACTTCTACATGTGCATTGTGGCACACAAGTACCACACTCAAACACATGAACATTTATACACAAATGAAAACACAGAGATGTACACACAGAGACTTAAGAGGAAAAATACACGTCAATAATAAGACAGCAACTAGATGATTTTCCAGGCATTGCTTCCCCCGTCATTGTATTAGACAAGCCTTGCTGTAACCCTACTGGGTAGGCAATGCTAGGGTCATTTTGCAGCTGAGTCTGCTGAACTCATGGAAATTAAACACATTGTTCAAAGTCACATTATAAGTCCGGAGCCTGATCTCAACCCCAAATCTCTCAGCAGCTACTGTGTGTTTGTGTTGGTAACAGTTAGAAATTATGGGTAAGTCTACTGCCCGAGACAAGTTATTCCCAAGCTCTCCTACCTCTTGTTTTTCCTCTGAGGTTTTGTCATCGGCCCTGTCCACTCCCACCTCCCATGATTCCACATGGGATCTAGATTGTACCAGGTCCACAGTTCACAGCTCTACCTGCCTCCCTCTGGACTGGCCCAATTCCATTCTGTTCCAAAGATGGGTAGGAGTGTCTTTTGCTCCCCCTTGATCTTATACTCCTCTGTTTCCCACTTGCTTAAACTGCTGTCTGAGAGGAGAAGAGCACTGTGAACACATCACACATGAGGCAGCAGATGAACTGTGTGTGTACACATCAGGCACTGTGGAACAGGACAGGGAAATACACGCTTTAATTATTTTCTTGTTACTGGGACTTATTGGGAAGTAATTAATAATAATAACCCACTGCTTAATTACCTTTATATTACAATTCTGTAGGTTAATTCCAGAGAATTCAGACTCATTGGGCCACGGAATTGAAAAGCACAATAATTTTCCAACATAGTTTTTGTTCCTTTTACACAAAAGGGTAACTTTGGTTCTGTTACTGAAAATGGACAAGTGGAAGCTCACAAAAGGTTGTGTTATAATGAATAAATAGCAACATGTGCAATCAGTCTGTAGCTATTTAAAAAAATGAGTTCATGTAAAGCACTTGGTTTAAACTGAAAAAAATCTTTTCTCTTAAAAAAAATTAAAGGGCCCTGAATTAGTTTGGATATTGTTATTCAGTTTATGAGACTGAGGAAGAGAATGTTTTCTTGATACACATTAACAAGTCATCTGAACTCCAAATTATTACTGACAAACCAGACAACCTTGAAATAAAAGGACCATGCAACCATCAAGTATGAATAAGTGAAATTTTTTATTGCAAATTACTGATATTGCAGAACTCAGTGTGACAAGCCGGCCATCAGAGAGTTATCCCATGACAGCAAAATCTTTATGGGAAAAGCAATTGTAAAATTCACCTTTAAAAATTGTATTAGTATGTGTTAATTAAACAATTAATGAGTTTCATAATATATTCATTCAAATGTATCACATAGCTTCAGCCATCCTTTACCCTCTTTTTTCCTACCTTTCCTTCCACTAACCCCCTTCTCTTCTCAGATATACCCATTTCTACTTTCCTGACATACGCTTATCTGATGGTCTCTAGTTTCATCCATTGTCTTGAAACTGACAATTTCATTCATCTGTACAGTGTAATAAAACTCTATCATGAATATAGGCAACATTTTCTGTATTCTATGCATCTATTGATGGACATCTAAGCTCATCTATTTTTATAACATAATCTTTCCTATCCATTGGCTATTGACCCCTTTTTCTCTTTTGAGGAATATAACTTTGTTCCACAAAGCAGATAAAAATACAAGAAGAAAACACAAGAGTTTTCCCAAGTGTGAAATAG
Organism: Peromyscus nudipes; assembly: GCA_902168325.1. Lineage (NCBI taxonomy): Eukaryota > Metazoa > Chordata > Mammalia > Rodentia > Cricetidae > Peromyscus > Peromyscus nudipes. The sequence goes on along the minus strand of CABHPH010151084.1, from coordinate 6,467 downwards.
CAAATAATATTCAGAGTAAAATAAATGCCATTTAAGATCTAGGTATGACTATAATCCCAGGCCAGAGGATCAGGAGTTCAAGATCATCCTCAGCTACATGTGAGTTTGAGTCCAGTCGAGCTCATGAGACACTATTTCAGGAAAACCAACCAACCAAATACCACCACCTGAATTGTTTAAAGAGAATGAAAATGGGAGGATCTAAAAACATAGTTCCTACTAAATAAATCACTTGAGACTTTTGCTAGTCATTGCTGGTTTGATGAAGGCAAGGAGAGTGTTGAGAGCTGGCAGTGTTGGAGGTCCCCCATATCTAGATGATCAGGCTGGTCCACTGGGGAGGGCTGGAGCAGCAAGAACACTCTGGCCTAGCAGCTGGGCAAGCTCTCTTCATTGGTTCAATAGTATGCCTCAGTGGCCAGAGGTGGTGTAATCTAGAAAAGCATGTGACCTAGAGCTGATCTGCGCTGAGTTCCAGGGACAAGTGAGATTAAGGATGACGTGGGGACAAAATGGGAGTGAATATGAGACTGGCTCAAAACCCCTGGGAGAAGTACCAAGGACCATACTCATAAGGGCTAAAATCCCAAATCTACTCATATCTGTGTCTTCCATCATGCAGAAATTAATGTCCACACCATGGACATGAAAACCCATTTCATTTATATTTTTGGCTTACTTAGCAGACTCCTCATCTTAAATGTCCAGTGTTTGAAAGGTCTCTACATAGCTTTGAGGGCCTCAGAGCAGCAGGTTTTCTTCTGCAAAACCCACAGCCAATTTCTCTTTGATAGAGAACAGTGGAATGTAGTGACTAAGAACTTCTGTCTGAGACAACCAGATTTGCATTTAGACATCATCTGTCTGGGCTCACTTAGCTGTCAACTTGACACAGCACAGAGTCAACAGAGAGAGTCCCAACTGGGGGCTTTCCCAGATCAGATTGGCCTGTGGCCATGTCTGTAAGAGATTGTCTTGATTGATGATTCGTGTGGAAGGTCCCAGCCCGCTGTGGGCAGCAACATCCCTAGATGGAGGGCTCTAGGCTGTATAAGAAAGCCAGCCAAGCACGAGCCAATGAGCAAGCCAGAAAGCAGACAAGGGAGCAGCTGTCCTTCCCTCCTCAGTGATGGACTGTTCCCTGGAAGCGCAGGCTGAACCAAACCCTTTCCTACCCCAAATAACTGTGGGTCAGAGTGTTTTATCACAGCAACAGAATGAAATCATCCTAGCCTAGGTCAACTTGTGCTTCTTCTGTCTAGGAACTTTTCTCCAGGACAAACACAACCTTCACTCTGTCCTTCAGGACACTTGTAATTAGATGAGCACTTTATCCAGGTCTGGGCAAGCCAGCTGACCGACCACTCAAAGACTCAGTTTCTTCATCTGCAGCATGGAACTGATGATGATGGCCACGACAGTGCACCATGCCATTCAGTTGTCTTGCTCACTAAATAAATATGTGTGGCAAACTGCTCACCATATGATAATGAGTCTAAATGTCAGAATCTATTCACGTGACTTACAGCATATCACGTGTTACCGAAGCACTCGCTTTCTGTTTCCTCCACTAGAACGTGAGCTCTTTGGATGAGGACCTGTGTTGTAGTCATTTTTTTTTCCATACCAAAAGCAAAACTTGTTATACAGTTAAATCATCCATTCAACAAAAATTCACTGACTGGCTTCTCTCTGACAGACATTATTATGCTACGCATGTCAAACATATAAATGATTAGGGGCTTAAGAAAATAACTACAGTTTAAAAGTATTGTAAGTAACGCCATTTGTTGCACAGAGATGACTGGTAACGGTTATATTCTATCAACTGACCTATATTACTTCAATCATAAATAAGGTAAAGTTTTAATTCCAATATTTTTGCCTTGACAGCAAAAGCAATATAGTCTGCTGGTGTCTGAGAGTTAGCTGAGCCCCCAGGATACTATACAGCATAGAGGGGACACCATGATGGTCAGTTGTTATTGTCAACTAGACACAACCTAGAGTTGCCTGGGACCTCAGAAGGGACCTCAGTTGAGGAATTGCCCAGATGAGACTGGCCTGTGGCCATCTCTGTGAGAGATTGTCTTCATTGATAATTGATGTGGGAAGGCCCACCCACTGTGGGCAGCGCCATTCCTAGATGGTTCTGGGCTGAGCCTGAGTAAGCCAGCAAGCAGCATTCCTCTCAACGGCACCATTTTTCAATTGTGACCAGGAAGTGTAAGCCAAATAAACCCTTCTCTTCCAGTTGCTTTTGGTTAGAGAGGTAGTTCTCAACTAGTGGGGTCATGACCCTCTTGGGGGTCAAATGATCCTTTTACAGGAGTCTCACATCAAATATCCTGCATATCAGATATTTACATCATGATTCATAGCAGTAGCAAAATTACAGTTATGAAGTAGCAGTGGAAAAAATTTTGTGATTCTGCAACATGAGGAATTGTATTAAAGGGTCACAGCTGGGAAGGTTAAGAGCCGCTGAGTTATCACAGCAACAGAAAGCAAACTAGAACTGACACCAACCTGTATGTTGCATCCTTTGACACTTGCCATTAAATGCATTAACAGTAACCGTGATGGTTAGTGCTAATTGTCAACAGAATCTACGGGGAAGCAGGCCTCTGAGCACTCCAGTGGGGGATTATGTTGATTATGTTAATTAAGGTGGGGGAGACCTGCCCACCGTAGATGGCACCGTTTCTTGGCTGAGATCCTGGACCGTATAAAAGGAGAAAGGGAACTGGGTGGCAGCATGCTCTCCTGCTCGTTTCTTCAGACTGTGGCCATAATGCGGCTAGCTGCTTTACGCTCTCGCTGCCCTGACTTGGCCTGCATGAAGGACAACATCTTGAACCATGAGCAAAATAAACCCCTTCTCCCTGAAGTTCCTTTTGTCAGATAATTTCATCACAGCAACAGGAAAAATGACTAGGACATGTACTTTTACTGAACTAAGTTTTAAAAATGCAAAACACTAGAGATCATTAGAAGATATTAACCATGCTTACAGCAATCCTGTGAGCTCTGCAGTAATCTTAATAAGTCAACAGAGAGCACATGAATTTTCATTACCGGGGTGTTCTAATATTTCCCCCTCTGTAATGAATATGGGGGTGGAGCCACCACTCAGAATTACTTTCCATTAGTGAGAAATTCTCTCCATTGTCTGAGAGAGACCTACGACAGCCTCCCCCAATTGAAGGAAGCTGAGAGGGTGCAACTCTGTTTCCCTCCTTGCCCCACATAGCTGCTCAGCCTCTTTGGTGGGCAGTGTCCAGGTAGCTAACCTGGCTCTACTCTAAATGCCCAGGGAATGATGCCAAAGACTTGGGGACCGAAGTGGTGGCAATAATGTGAGAGTGTTTGTAGTGATGCGCAGCAGAGGAAAGTGTACCTGCTCCTTCACTGTCATGGCCAATCTAGTTCTGTTGGTGGCCCAAGGCTACACTCGGTTATGGGCAGTCTGTGAGCCCACAGTCTCCTAGGCCAAGACAGTTTCTGTTTCTCGAAATTAGGAACACTACCTGGGGCAAGCACACAGCCTTCACTGTTCTCTGTGTCTTCCCATAGAAATCAAAGCGGCGGATTGCACGCATCAATCACCATAAAGGATACATGCCACCGGGCACCCCATTTCTCCTGCACCCTCATCTTAAGATGCCACACAGTGTTTCTTTCTCAGTTGCTCAGCATTTGTGGGTTGGAGGAATGAATGGTTATTTTAGTGAAAGAGCTAGTCTCAGAAATATGAATCTAAAACTATCCCAAGGAAAGAAGTTCAGTTTGGAATCTTTAAAAAAATAAAGGTATCTAAATATACTAGTATACTGTAACTTTATCATTTCCTCCCTATCTGCTTGGAAACATTTCCAGTGTTTAAACAAAGAACCACAGCCAAACATCAACTATGGAGCTTACATTCAGTTTCCACTTGCTTAAAAAAACTTATTAACCTTTCTTCCTCAGATCTTGCTAAGCATCTTCCTTATGCTTCTGTCTTTGCTCACGTCATAAAAGCGTTTTCAGTGCAATGCAAAGCTCTCTGCTTACAGCTCTTGGTTGGTCCGAATACAAAAGGCGAAAAGGTCACTGAGACCTTTGAATGTGTCAGACCCTGCTAACTCATTCTCCTCTATTATTTAGAATGAAACCCAGAGCAGAGAGTCCCAGGAAACTAAGTAGTGTAACTATCTAACATGATTGGAGGACCAGAGAATGTGAGGAAATCCCTGAAGATTATCCCAAGGCACAGCTTCCTCTCTGTGGTCTCACACTTTGTCTACCACGCAGAGAATCACTCCAGGAATGAATAACATTGTCATCCTCTACCAACCTACACATGCTCACATGGGTACTGGGTCCGAGGAAGAGGCAGGAAAGGAAGAAGGCTCTCAAAACAGATTCTTTGGGGAAAACATTCATGGCCACAAATGCCCAAGGTTTTAAAGACTGGGTAATCTCTTGGGTTTCTTTTCTGTAGCAACATTTGATTTTACTGAATTACATTTTGAGAAAGAAAGATAATTCAAGGATAGGGTCAGACCAGAAAGTACATGAGAGCCCGAGAGATCACAGGAGATAGATTCCAGGGGAAGAACGTGTTTGAAGACTTTGCTGTGCAGATGTCCCTCCTTCTGGCCTTTCTCCACTCTCTTTTAAAATGTAAATGAATTTACTCATGTTTGAAAGAGACAAAAGGAAGATGGAAGATAAAATAGAAATTATTAAAATGATATTCCAGGGGTGTTAGCATGAACAGATTCCAGAATAAAAGGGAGAGACTGGCTTCAGAAAAGAAAGCCACCCTGTTCCCTTCTCTCTTGGCTTCAGAGGACAATGAACCCCAACAGACAATGCTCCCAAGTGAGGAACCACTTCTGAGGAGTAGCTGGGGTTTTCAGTCATTTGCATCAGTTCTTGCTGCCTTCACATTTTAAAACATCCTGGGTGCTTAAGAGTAAATGAGGACAGTATCCATCCAATGGAAATTACCTGTTCCCAATGTGAGCTACTTCAGTTAAGTTTAATGCAGTAGCTCACTTCCTTTACTTTCTGGGCACTCAAGGTTGGGGAAAACCTGATTGCTAGACATAACAAACACCAAAGTTAAAATTCATGTTTACAGAGTCCTATTCTTAAAAAAAAAAATTTTGTTGGCATAAGTACTTGGGTGTAGTGTCTGTGCATGCATGTATGTGTGTATTTGCAAATGTGTCGGCACATGCATGTGCACAGAGTGGGCCAGAGGTTGTCTGGTGTCTTCCATAATTGCTTTATACCTTACATGTGGAACCTAGAGCTTGCCAATTCATCCAGCAGTGCTAGACAGCTTGCTCTGGGGATCCCATCGCTACCTCCCACGGGCTGGGACTCACAGGCGGGCTGCCAAGCCCATCTGATATTCACATTGGTGCTGGGGAGTCAAACTGGCCCTCATGTCTGCGTGGTAGATGCTTTATCTGCTAATTCGTCTCCCCAGCTCCTAAGGGGTAGCCCAGACTCGCCTCAAATTGGTGATCCTCCTGCCTTTGCCTCTTCAGTTCATTCTACCAGCATGTGTCTCCACAACCAGCCCTACTCTCGAAAATGTTAAAATTTTGCCACAAATTGAGATTTAAGATGAATTAGTATCAATTCGTCTATTTAGGGGTTGTTTTATATGTAACTTTACAGTAAATGTACCTTTTAAGACACTGGCTTTATGATGGGCAGTTTTAAGCAAACCACTCGATACACCTCCACCATGATTCTAGCAAATAATTTGCTCTGTGGTCACTCTGCTAGGCACCGTGACAGTTGTTAGTGTATGTTACAAAATAAATGAGCTTGCCAGGAGTGATGGTGCATGGCTTTGTCTAGCACTCAGCAGAGAGACAGAGGCAGAGGCAGAGGCAGGAGGATCTCTGTGAATTCAAGACCAGCCTGGTCTATGCAGCAGGCTCTAGGCTGGCCAGGGCTACATAGCGAGACCTTGTGTCAATAAACAGACAAATACACAAGCAGACTTCAATTTCCGCTTTTCATGTTACGGTGACTACAGAGGAAGTGTGGTGACCGTGTTGTCCTTTACACCAGGACACTGTCTTCTTCCTACGTAATAGACCCAGGTCACCCCTTTCTTCCTTAAACCCCACTCTTTCCCCATCAGTTTCATGCTGGTGTTCAGCACCGGCGTTTGTGAAATGTATTTCTATTTCTTTCATTCGTGACATTAATCGCAGCATCCCAGGGAGACAGTCCATTTTATGGCTTCTATTTTACTCAAGAGAAATAAAATACAAGAGCTTCAATGACTTTCTCAAAGTCATTAACAAACCAGGGATCAGGATTCCAAGTTTGTTTAATGCCTACCTTGTACACATGCTTAACCTCGCCAAAAAATAAGGGCTCTGTTTTTCTGTTTAGCTAACTAGAATAAATTAGAATAAAGACACATTAGATAAGGAGGTGGCACCTGGTTC
>CABHPH010151083.1:0-19215 GCA_902168325.1 Peromyscus nudipes | reverse complement strand
CAGCCAGGCAAAGATCAGAGCTTATGTTCCCATGCCTAAGCCCCTGCTGCTGGGCACTGTGAAGGAAGGCATGTTCTTAGAGCCACTGACATTTATCAGCTCGTGCTGGCACAGACCTGCTACTCCGGGCTGTCCCCCTCTTGTGTTATACTTCCCCAGCAGTGCCCGCTTGTCGTTAGTCAAGCCATGAGGCTTCCAGAGTGGAGGGTACCCCTTAGCATGTCTTCGAGAAGAAGCTGTGGCCTGGGGCCCACGGATGCTGATGTTGTTCGGACAAGTTCCCCGAGTGAAACACTGAGTTAATAGGTAATAATGGCAGCAACAGTGGCCACCTCACCCCACTCTGGGTGCGCTTAGCAGGCTCTTTGCACACAGCATCTCATTTAATGTCCCTGGAACCCACCCTGTTATTGGCTCCATGCTACAGAAGAATTGAGGCCCCAGGAGGTTGCATCTCCCAGCACAACCACAGTCAGTAAGCAGTTCTCCTGGACTCTGAGCCACATCTGCGGGATTCTGTGATCACCGTCACATGTGGCCAGGGCTCAGGGCTCTGGGAGCCTGAACCAGGGGCCTCACTGTCTTCCTTAGTACTCACTGTTGGGAAGAAACTGTTTCATGCCAGCCTTGCCGCTAGGCCAGACTTATAGTGGTGACTCAGACTCTGGGTCCCTGGGGTCTTGGGGGCATTAAAGTCCTGGAGCCAAGACTCTGTAGGTTGGCAGTTAAGAGAAAGAAGCCTGGGACTCCGCTCAGCTCCCATTAGCTCACTGGTTAACCTTTAACTTGTCCCTCCACGGGTCCTCCCCTATTCCCTTCCCAAGCCTGGCCACAGAGGCTGAGCTAATGGGCTGATGGCTGGGACGGGAGGCTGGTTAAGTGTTCTATGTGCAAGAGGCCCCATTAAAGCCATTATCTGTGGGCTGGGCAGAAGTCACTTTGTAAGTGGAGTTGGAGTGACCACAGATGGGCACCCCACTGAGGCCTCTGGTTACAGGGGAAGAACAGCTCCACCCCTCCCCCCACCTCTCACCTTAGGGCCTGCCCTCCCTGACATGTCTCAGGTCAGCCTCCCCAGGCCCCAACTACGGCCCCTCCAAACCAGCCCCCCTGCCCAGTGTCCAGGCTTGTCTTGTCCGTTCACTAATGTGCTCTAATGGGCCTATTTAGCCACTCTGTCCGGGCTGTCACCTTGGCGGCTAATTGCTGCCGCTCCTGCAGCTCCGACTGCAATCAGTGCCTGGGAGTGCCTCTGCAGCTGGGAGGGTCTAGCTGGCCTGCCCCGGGCCTGTTCTTGAAGACCATAACAACAGGGCCCCTTTAAGAGCAGGCAACCTAGCCCCTTTGAACAGAGACCCCTGAGCCTGCAAAAAAGGATAAACAGGATTCTCCAGTGGGACGCTAGTCCTGGTTTCAAGGAACAGGAGGGTCAGGCCTCTAGGCAGCGTGGGGACTATGAATTCATGGCTGCTCTATAGTCACTCCTACCATGCCATCCCTCAAGGACAGTGAATGAGACCCCGTCAGAGTTAGGGAGGGCAGACAAGGACCCACAGCTTCAGCTCTCGTGTTTGGAGGGTAGGTAGACATATGTACCTGAAGGTCACTCAGGAACCTCAAAGCTACCTGTTCCCAACTAACCACATCGTCTCTTCATCCAGAGTTTGCAACTTCATGTTCCAGCCCTCTGGCCACTCAGAGCAGCATACTGGGGCCCTTTGTGATATCCTTCCCTGAGTCAGGTCCTTAGGCGTGTGCCCTTGAAGGGGATGTTGGGACCTTAGTCTCTCTCTCTCTCTCTCTCTCTCTCTCTCTCTCTCTCTCTCTCTTTCTCTCCTGGTTATCATGACAGACACAAATTTTCTTAGCTACACACTGCTGCAGTGGTGCACAGTATCTCCACAGCCCCAAACATGCAGCTAAGACACCCACAGACAGACAGACGCAAGCACACTCCTGGCAGTCCTCACCATCTTCACACGAATGTCTGCTGTTGCCTCCCCCGACTCCCATCCCTCTTAATCCACACAACACACAGAGCTACAGAAATCTCTCCCGAGATTTCTCGCCATGCTGTGTCGCTTGCTCATTTGAGGAACTTCACCTACAGATGGCTGACTAAGGATGAAGTTCAAATCCCTCTCTGAGCTCCGAAGGTGCCACAGCCTCCTCCTCACCCCTGTCTGCCTCTGACTCCAGGCTCCAACCCCACAGCACATCTCTTTTCTCTGGTTGGGCCATGCTTCCTCTCACCCCGTCACCCCCGGCCTTTGCATGTACTGTTTTCCTTCCTTTGAATGCTTGGGCACCGGGCCTCAGCCGAGACTCTGATGCACAGAATAGGAGCAAGTCGGAACTGACAGCGACTTGTCTGTTTAAGGAACTGTGCATGTTGGATAAGAATGCAAAAAAAGTGACAGACAGACAGACAGACAGAAAGACAGACAGGGTTCCAGCAGTGCCCATTCGAGCTGTGAAGACTTGGACATGTGACCTCTGTGTACCCCTTGCCTCAGGTCAAGTGGGAAACCAGTGTTCCTCTTCTGAGGCACTCATGAAGATTAAATAATGTGACCTGGGGCCTCTGTCACCAACTTGGAATAAGCAAGGCCCCAGTTGGTGGCAATTGTGATGAGGATTGCCTGGCTGACCAGAGAAGCGCTCTCTCTTCCTCCTCAACCAGGCAGACTTTTGGACCAGCAGCCTGGTTGGCTCTCTAGAAAGGTAGTGGGGGCCTGGAGAAGGTTGCCCACCAGACGAGGAGCCCTAAGGTCATGAGTGAAGGAAGCCACAGGCCCTTCCTTGGTTGTGCTATGGGCCTGAGAGTGACGGTCCTGTGTGATAGGTACTGTGTACTGATACTCTCTTCCTTTCTACAATGCTCACAGGTTGGGGGTGGGGGTGTCAAGATTGTGGGGTTTGTGACCTCCCAGAGATTCCCAAGGAGAAGCTAGCATGACCATTAACTGGGCCAGGACCATCTGGGATGGGTGAGGTTCTGATGCTCCTTCCTGCCAGCCACTCATCCCTGAGGCTCTGGGCTGGGCTCTGAGCAAGACCGAAGTTCTTAAACCTCATGTCCATCTATCACACATCTCAGAGGCTCAGAGAAACTGAGAGTCTTGCTCCATTCCACAAGGGCAGGCTGGCGCAGCTGTCTGAGTCCCTTTCCCCTGGTGAAGGGAAACAGGCAGCCATTAAGGGTATCATGAATTCCCTAGGCCATATTCTCCAAGCACCCTCTACCCATCTGCTACCCAGTGTCTATGTTCTGGGGTAAAATCACCCAAACCAAGGATTCTATTAGCTGGATCATCCGGCTCTATGGTCTAAAGCAGAATCAAGTCCATGCCCTTCTCACTGACAGAGTCCAGCCAAGACTCTGACCCCTGAACCACATCTTTAGGTCTCAGCAGACAGAGACAGACAAAGGACCACACTAAGCAAGCCCATGTGGCCATAGAGCCCCTGTCCCCAACTCAGCTTGAGCAGAATGCCCCTCCCTGCACCTTGCCTGGTCCCTTTGGCCACCCCTCCCTTCTGCATGTTCCTCTGAGACAGATTCTGTCTCCTCGCGTATTAATTATTAATTTGACCAGCTACATTAACCTTTGCCGTTCCTTTGGCTCCCTCATCATTCTCCCCAGGGTTGGTCTGAAACTAGGACCACAGGAGCTGGAGCAGAGTTCCGCCCTGCAGACAACCTAGCTGCATGAAGCCTGAACCGATACACCCTTTAATCATTGGATTGACAGAGGCCCAGGGAGGGGGACAGTGCTTGAGGTCCTGTATAGCTTTTCCCAGGACACATAGTCTTCTATTGGCCATGTGGCTCTTAACTGTCTTTTTCCTACTTTAAATGTCTCAGAGATACCCACAAATGTGCTGCAAGCCAGCAGAGGTCAAGTGAGTCTCCCAAGGTCACAAGTCAGTGATTTAAAAAGCTGGGCAGTGGTGGCACCTGCCTTTAATCCCAGCACTCGGGAGGCAGAGCCAGGCAGATCTCTGTGAGTTCGAGGCCAGTCTGGTCTACAAGTGAGATTCAGGACAGGCACCAAAGCTACACAGAGAAACCCTGTCTCAAACAACCATCATCATCATCATCATCATCATCATCATCATCATCAATAATAATAATAATAAGCAGAGGTTGTGTTCTGGTACCTCCAAACCAGCTCCACCCATTAGTCCAGTCTCCCAGTTCTGCTCATGATAAACAGGGTCAGGAACCACTCCACAGCCTTCCATTGGATGCTCCTTGTGGAGAGCTGCAGTTACCTAAGAAGGCTCTGAGAAGGTCTCTTGGGGAGAAACCCGTGCCACCATAACTGGCTCTGGTGCCCCAAGTCACTTGATGGTGAAACTGTTAGGACTTTGAGTTCTGCAGACCCTGGGTCTCATTGGATGTTGCAGAATCCGTGGCCAGTTGAACTGAGACTCTTCATGTCATTTCCTATAAACAGGTGTAGCTAGATTATGACTCCAAAGGAAGATGGTTGCAGGGAGCGAAGCTGGGCTCCCTGACTTTGGAACTCGAGGAAATTAACTATTTTGACAAGCAGGGTAGCAGGTAGAAAGCGCCAGAGCTTGGGAGCTTTACCAACCATAATGGACTTGATATTCTAGTGCCTGAAGCTTGCTAACTCTCTACCCCTACACAGTCTTTCATATTTCCTATTTTAAAATATTTCTATGTGTTTGTGCCTGCATCCATGCCTGTATACCATGTGTGTGCCCAGTGCCTGTAGAGGCCAGAGTCTACTAGATCTCCTGGAATTGGACTTACAGGTGGTTGTGAGCTGCCATATGGATTCTGGAAACAGAACCAAGGTCCTCTGGAAGAACAGCCAGTACTCTTAACCACTGATCCAGCTCTCCAGCCTCCATAATTCCTGTTTTTATAGTCAAGGAAACTGAGGCTCAAAAAGATTTTTTTTTCTGTTTTGGTCACTTATTCAATGTCATAGTCTTTGGAACCTCAATCAACCTGGCTCCAGAGCCTACACCGTTCTTTCTTGCTTTGGGATTTTTGAGATAGGATCTAGCCTTAGCCTCCTGAGTATGCTCCTAGGGTTAAAGGTGTGTACCAACACACCCAGCTTCAAAGCCCACACAATCATTGTGGTGCATGCTCCTGGGATAAATCAGTGCATCTCACAGGGTCCCAACTTCTCTTGTCAATGGGCCAATAAGGCTGCATCTTTCTCAGCTTATTCTGCAGGAAGACCCTGCCCAGAATACCATAGGGCATTAATAAATGAGAGATTGCTTTTGCCCTTTTTTAGGGGGTGGGGTTTCCTACCCTTGAAGGCAGGAGGAAGCCTCACTTCTACCTCCTTCAACAAAATGGATTGAGCTTCTTGGGTGGCACCCTTGAGGGTGCTGGGAATGTGGATACAGGTGGGTCCAAGGGTGGGGAAAATCATTTGTCTCTTGCTTTGAGTCCTTTGGGGGCAGCCTTGGGTGAAGCTTGGCTCTAAAACATTCTAAAACATTCCTCAGGTCAGATTGCAGTAAATCTCATCAGAATCCATAGCCTGTAATGGCTTGTGAATTGTGGTTCATAATTCAGCCAGTGCCTGGGTTGCAGGCTGGCTCCCTGTTTCTTTTTCTCCTCCCTGCAGCTCACACAAGTCCCTGGTAAAGCAATAAATTGGGAATAAGGGGCACCCTGCTAACTAAATTTCACTTGTAAGCGCTAAGATCTCACACTGGGTGTTAAGTTCATACAAGTATCTTAAAGTCTCCCTCCCTCCCTCTCTCTGTCTGTCTCTGTCTCCCCACATATACATACACAGTGCATTTAGTTTTATATATATATATAATATATACATACTAACACACATATATATGTATGTATTAGTATGTGTGTATATATATATATATATAGTGTGTGTGTGTGTGTGTGTGTGTGTGTGTATTTATAAATACACCACCCTTGCTGGGCAGTGGTGGCACACACCTTTAATCCCAGCACTTGGGAGGCAGAGCCAGGAGGATCTCTGTGAGTTCTAGGCCAGCCTGGTCTACAGAGTGAGTTCCAGGACAGGCACCAAGACTACACAGAGAAACTCTGTCTCAAAAAACCAAACAAAAACAAAAACAAAAACCAACCAACCAACCAAACAAACAAACAAAACACCACCCTGCCTTTAATGCATGTTTCCTTGGGATAAAAAACCCTGTTGTCATTAAGAACCTTATTTCTTCAGCCCAATATTGCTTTTAGCTGGGTAAGTCTCTGTCCTTGCCAGCATCCCTCTTCCCAGGGTAATACTTACCTGAGCTCAGTACAGGAGTCCTCTCTGGGTAGAGTGCGGGGCGAATATTTGCTCTAAGAAGCAACCCTCCCTGGTGCATGACACCTTAAAAACCTCACGAAGGTGGATCACTGGGAGGAGGTCTCCAGAGTGTCCCAAATCTAAACTCTTAGCAAGCCCCCTCAGAGGTGTCCCTGAAGTCATGTCCAAGTAGGGCACTAGATCTAAAGAGAGCGAGCTGTCTTGGGGAAATCAGAGACCTGATGCTGAGCTGGTCATGTGCCAATGGCAAGCTCCAGATCCTCTGTTCTGAAGGCCCCTTGGCTTCTGCATCGGGTATTTGGGGCATTTCTTGTGTATTTTGCTATAAAATCAGATCCCCAAATTCTTTGGTTTAGCTTTGTAACCTAGATCAAGTGGGAAATGGTCTGGCCTCTCTGGACTTCCATTGACCCAAGAAAGAGAGAGGTAATGCTGAGAGAGAGGCCTGTGAGTATGGGGGGAGGGTTCTATGTGGTATGAGGCCTGGTCTTGGAGGAGGAGGGACAGTGTCTATGGAACAGAGACCCTGGTGGTCAAGAGCAGATGTCGCAGAGCCTGGGGAAGAGATGCTGGATCCTGCCTGGGTCCTGCCTGTAGCATCTGACACAAGCTGATGCCTGTGTGGGTATCGAGAATGCATCATTTCTGTCCTTTCCGGATACCAAGAAGTGTTGAGGGTCTCCTAATTATTCGGAGGGCCCTGGGAGGACTGGGGAGACACCGGTGGTGGCTGAGGAGGTGGGGTAGGCGGTAGCTTCCAGGTCTGTGGGCCAAAGGAGTACATTGTGCTGCAGCAGATAGAGCCCGACCCATGCAGACAGAGCCTCAGCACCAGAACAGAGCTAGATCGCTAGTCTCCAAGGCTGGAGACAGGAATCTGGGGCAGGGCATGGTCCACAAAATAGGAGATGGACTCTAGGCAGAGCTGGACCTGGGACTTCTGTTCCTACTTCTAATGAATAAGCAGCCCAAGCCAGGCCTAATGGCATATACCTTTAATCCCAGCACTCAGTAGACAGAGGCAGGCAGATCTCCGTGACTTCAAGGCCAGCCAGGTCTACAGAATGAATTCCAGGACAGCCAGAGGTACATAGTGAGTCTCTGTCTCAAAAACAAACAAAAAATAAGAACACAGCCTTAGTAGTGTTCTCTCCTCTGAACCTTAGTTTCTTCATCTGGCAGAGGAATGCTTGAGGGTTGGGGCCAAACTCTGAAAACACAGTAAGGGCTCCTACAGTCAGAGCAGGTGAGCGGCAGCCAGCCCAGGGGACCACCAGCTAGTGTAGGGCTCAAGCTCAGCCTGTGAGCCCCACTGTTTGCAGGGACTTTGTTTTCCCAGAAGAGATTTGGTGCCTTTGGGGTGGTGTCCAAGGTCCTCTGGCCACCTCCCAGCCCCTGCACTGTCAAGGTAGGTCACCCTAGTCCCTGTTTACTCACTGATTTGGGTGAGTGTAGCATGAATCTTAAAAGGTCTTATTAATAAAAACAAACCCGGAGCCAGGTATTGGGGTGAACGCTGAATGATCAGAGAAACGGAACACACTACATCCAATTTCACCTCGCCAGTTCCTCAGCTGATCTTGTTTCCTCAGACTGAAAGCCTCTGAATCCTCATCCAAATGGATCTCAGCTGAACTGCAGCTAAAAGCTAAAAGCTTAAAAAGGCTCTAGTTCCTGGTCTTACATACCTTTCTGCTTCCTGACATTACTTCCTGGGATTAAAGGCATGTGTCACTATGCCTGGCTGTTCCAGTGTGGCTTTAAACTCACAGAGATCCAGGAGGATCTCTGCCTCCTGAATGCTAGGATTAAAGGCGTGTGCAACCACTGCCTAAACCTATGTTGAATATAGTGGCTGTTCTGTTCTCTGACCCCCTGATAAGTTTATTGGGGTGCACAATATATCAACCACAGGTGAGTGGATTCCCACAAGGCCTCTGTTGAGAAGGGAGCAGAGAGTGCAGAGACACTGGCCTCTGTGTAAGGGTTTAGTGACGTCATCCCGCTGTAAGACCCTCGGTCCATGTCACCATCATTATCACTTTTATTAAAATCACCCCTGCTCTCTGACAGGGTCTCATGTAGCTCATACTGGCCTCGAACTTACACTGTAGCCAAGGATGACCTTGAACTCCTCAATCCTCCTGCCTCCACCACCTAAGCGCTGGGATTACAGATGTGTGCTGCCATGCCAGGCTTATGCACTGTAGCGGATGGGACCCAGGGCTTCATGCATGCCAGGCAAGCACTCTACCAGCTGAGCTGCATTCTGAGCCTGGCTGTTCCCACCAGTCTTGCCTGATAGGTGAGAAAATGCAGAACAGAAAAGGCAGCGCCCCCGTGCTCAGGCCCGCCCAGCAGTTCCCATGACTCTGAGCCTTTCAGCCTCACCTCAGAGTTCCCCCACTTATGTTTTCCATCTCCCTCTGAGCTGTGACAAGGATGCAGTGGCTCCTCCCTGACAGCTCAGTAAATAATGCTCCTTGACACACTTCCCCTCTGATATGGATGGGGAAACTGAGGCACGGGACAGGGCTTTCCTGAGTGAGGCCTGTGTCCCTGTGTCCACCTCTGCCCAGCACTTTCCACACTCAGTACACTGCCTCTCCAGCTCTGTCTCCTTGCTAACTGGAAAGAGTGCGACCAGCAACTCCAGGGAGCGATAATCTGCTATGGAAACAACGTCTGCGGCTCTAATGATGGAAAAGACCAAACTGGGTTTAAATCAAAATTAATTGCATGACCTCTTATCCACACCCTCAATCTTGCCCTTGCCAGCCCCCTGGACAGAGAAGATGAAGAAAGATTCAGTGCATCTTTTCGCCCACTGAACATGCATCCCCCAACCCTGGGGGACCCGTCCCGCCCAACCCCCAGTCTCTAATCCCTTTAAACGTTTCAAAGAACACAGACAATGGAGCTGGGGTGTATGTGCCCCTCCTGTGCCCACCTCACAAGAGCGAGTGAAAGCGGATTGGGGGGACTCTAGGAAGCAGTGGTAGGGAGGTCACATCCCAAGGGACATGCTCTGCGGGAAGCAGGCAGGCTGGGGAGAATAGGAAATACGTGCTGGAGAACAGAAGTGGACTGGAAGATGACCGGTCCACAGACCCAGAAATACCAGCCTGGGAAGAAGCACGGAAGGGGGTCTGCTGAGGGGGGCGCCTGAGGATGAGGGCCTTGAAGGACAGGAAACTGAGGTCCTCCAGCAGGCACAGTGCAGGCACATGTCCAAGTCCAAAAGGTGAGCGATGCTCCCCGAAGAAGTAACAGCTGCTGGGCATGCTGGCGCGTGGCTACAAGCTCATCAGTGAGGAGGTGGTGGTGGGAGGTCCAGGAGTTCAAGATCGTAAAAGAAGTGGATTAGCTCGTGGTTCTTGGCAGCCTTCTCAGAGTTATTGAAATTTCTTTTTCTTTTTCTTTTTCTTTTCTTTCTTTCTTTCTTTTTTTTTTTCTCCCACTGGGCTGGGCCCTTAAGACTCTGTCTTACACGCTTATGACTTGAGAACTGAGCTTTGGTCTGCCCCCTGATGGGGCTGGCTTCTTATCTTGAATGTCCTTGGCTGTGTGGATCCCTTTCCTTTGGTCATCTAAGGTTCCTAAATATCCTCTTGCACCTGGCCGGCTTCCCTTGTCCATGTCACCCACCTCCATCAGGCTTGAGAGTTTGCCATCCTTGTCCGTGGACCTGTCTCCTGCCCACAGACTATTCATTCCCTTAGTGTAAACTACCCCCTATAGGCATGTGTGTATCCAAGACCCTGGTCCTTGATGGTCCACCTCTGACCCCTGCACCCCAGGTTCTCTGTTACCCTCCAAGCCTCATCACCACTGTCCCCGTCATTTTCTGCTGTTCCCTGCCTCCCCTTGATTCTGCTCCTTTGGAGGACATCTCATGTCCCTGCATTCCTGAGACATGTCTGGGACTGATTGGTTCTGTGTCCCCATGGTGAGGGCACACTGTACAAGCTGTGAGACTGGTATTCATCTGATAGAGGTTGAAGGGGAAGGGGACCCTGTGTGTGCAGAGTCATGGATAGGGCAGTGAGGGCACATGAGCAGGGAGCTGTGCCAGGGCAATCCTGTGCTCCTGGGGCCAGGAGACTTCTGCTGTGCGCCTCTCTCTACCTTTGTCCCCTCTCAAGTCTTTCTGGTCCTTGCTGTCACTAGCTTTAAGTTTTCATGCTGCCCAGCCTGCCTGGTATGTGATGCTCAATACACACACACACACACACACACACACACACACACACACACACACACACACACACACACACACATTATCATGTGTCCCCATAGATCATATCCAGAATTCTGTCTCCTCCACAGATATCCCATATCTGGAAATCCATTGCCATACATGCACCTAGAAGAGTCCCTCAACCCACACCTAAAACTCTGACCCCCAGCTACAGCCTTCCTTCCCCTGTGAGCCCCCTGGAGCCCTTGCCTCACCCCAGCACCTTGCTCTTGCTTTGCATACCCTCCCTTCTCACTCTGGAGCTACAAGCTTGCTCCATTATATCAACACCTCCCTTCACACAAGCCACATAAATCTGACTACTATACTTACCCAGAGGTCCCCAAATCCCAAATCCAGAACACTTGGAATGCCACACACACCCACAGCAGGAACCATAGAAATCGGAGTCCCCAGGGTCTACCCACCTCCACCGGAGTGTGTGGAGTGTGTGGTGTGTCCTCCAACCTTCCTTCTTTCCTTCCTCCTCCTAGGAAAAGACTTTTGGGGCTCAGAGTTGCACAGCCTGAGAGGAGATACCCACAGGGAGAGAGTAGGACTCACTCCCAAGTTGGCGTGTGTGTGTGTGTGTGTGTGTGTGTGTGTGTGTGTGTGGTGTGTGTGTGTGTTGTGTGGTGTGGGGGTGACTTCTCTATACACAAACCACATATTTGCTTAATTTCTGAATTCTGAGCATGGTTCATGGGGCATTTCAGGCAGGTTGAGGGCTGGGAGGCTGCTGATAGACATTAGCTTCTGTGTGCTGGAGGAGGAGAGGTAGGGAAAGTAGAATCTGAGAGCTGGTAGAGAGAAGGATTTCTCAGCTTCCAGCCTGTGACTTGCACAGGTACCTCACCCTCCCTGGCCACAGGCCTCTATAGGAAAAACAAAGCCATGCCCTTGTCTGTGAGAAGCATGGGCTCAGCTCTTCTCACTCAGAGGAAGAAACCAAGGCAATTAGGGTGAGGCGTAGGCATTGGAAGGCAGGGGCCAGAAGTGAGTGGCTGCTTCCATGTGTCCTGAAGAAATGAATGTGTCTTTCTGAAACACTGTGGGCCTGGGAGAAGCTCCCAGTACTACTTTGGGGCATTATCTCTGAGAGAAGCCCCACGGATGAGCCGAGTCTTCCTACCAGCTCTGCAGCCGACAGGTTCCTCCGGACCCTGAGCATCTGCTGCAGGGAGTCTGGGCTAGAAAGATGAGGCTTCAAGAGTCCTGCCCCAGAGCCGATGTGGGTCAGGGACAGAGGAACTGTGCAAGAACCCAGCTCAGTAAAGGCCCCAGAAAGAGGACCTCTAGGGCTGAGTGTCGGAGACAGACGGAGGAAGGGAGGAGTGGAGGCAGCCACATAGCACGCATGGAGAAGGAGCAAGCATAGCCGGTTGGCAAGAGGCCTTGTTAAAAAGTTTGGCCTTGACACTTGACCACAATGGGAACCCTCCAGCCTATACAGAGAGTCAATTCCCAGGCATCACTTGAAGACACGGAGACCCATCAGGAGCTGAGCTGCCGTGTGATGCAGAGATGAGGGCCTGACCAAAGACCATGAGGAGGAGTGGTGTGAGAAGGGAATGAACACAGCTCTGAACTGGCCTTGACTACGGGGAGAGAATGATTGAAAAATTGAAGATGACTTGGAGACTTGCAGCACAGGTGACTGAGTGAAAGAACAAATTCAACATTTCATTAAATGATAGGAATGGAAACTGCCACACTCCACACTGGCCGAGCGCGCACAGCCTCCCCATGGAGTCTCCACACCACTCACACAGCCACACAGCGTTGCTTGGGCAGAGTGCAGAATGGGTGGGTCCTCAGCCCTCCCCCAACACCCGGGAGGACGATATAGCTCTTTAGAAACTTGATGGACAGCCGGGTGTGGTGGTGCACACCTTTAATCCCAGCAATAGGGAGGGAGAGGCAGGTGGATCTCTGTGAGTCTGAGGCCAGTCAGGTCTACAAAATAAGTTCCAGGACAGTCAGGGCTACACAGAGAAACCCTGTCTTTAAAAAAAGAAAAAGAAAGAAAGAAAATAAACTTGATATAATTGCTAAAAGGCCAAGAAGAGTCACAGTGAAAGGCAGGATTTTTTTTTCCTTCTGCCATAGGTTAAAACAAAACAAAACAAAACCTTTATTAAAAACTTGAACAGTAAAAGCTGGGTGCGCTGGCACAGGCCAGCAAGCCCAGCACTCAGGAGGTGGAGGCAGGAGGAGAGGCAGTTCAAGACTTTCCTCATCTATATAGGGAGTTGGAGGCCAGCCTGAGACCCCATCTCAAAACAAACAAGCAAAAAATGTAAAACAAGAGAAACCTCCTCTCCTTGGAGGCCTGTCAGTCAGGACCACGGACAGCGACCCGCAGCAAAAGCAGGCTCAGTGTCAGCCATCCGACCTTGACCTACCTTCATAAGACAAAAGGGAATTGGTGGTGTGATTGAGATGGGATATAGTTGTCCTGGTCATCTGGGTGGACCATAAATGCAGTCAATATGTATCTTCAAATGGGGAGAGAAAGGGAGATTTGACAGAGGTGGGAGAGGAGAGGGGAAGGCCACTATGGGGCAGGGACTAGAGTGATGAAGCCACAAGCCAAGTGATGCTTGTCACCAAAATCTGTGACTGGCAAGGAAAATATCTACTCCTACAGAGTCTGAGGGAGTGTGGTCTTGCTGACCCCGGGGTCTCAGCCCAGTGGTACCAATTGTGGGACTGGGAGAGGATGAACTCTGTTGCTTTAGTGGTGTTTGATCAGAGCCATAGGAGGAGGCTAACAGAGGCGTGCATGGGAAAATGATGGCTGGATTGGGAACACGGAAGTCACTGAGAGCCTGCAGGATTAGATGTGGGGGACGGAAGGAGGGGTTGGGGCAGGCTGGGGTTTTCTGATTGAAGTGAGTGGCTGACAACTTCGCTTACTGACATGGAAAATGGGCTTCATGGAGAAGAATTCAAAGCCCCATGCTGGCCACATTAGGCAGGAGAGGAACATTCAGCGTCGTTGCTGCCAAGAACAGTTCAGCCAGATGAAGTCCAATGCCAAGTGCCCCTGCAGGACCTTGTGAAAGCCACAGGGATGAGGCCTCTTGGTTAAGTGTGGAATAGTAACTAAACAGGATGCCTCAGCCCCTATCCAAGCGTTCTGAGCCTGAGGCCTGCTGAGCGAGCACACACGTGTTCAGAGATCCCTTCTGGAGCCAACGCTAGCACGGATCCTGCCAGGGGTGTCCCCAGGCAGTCCAGAAATAGCAGTCAGTGCCAGGGTTTTGCAGTGAATGCCAGGCCAGTTAACTTGGTGCTAGGAATGCAGAAGTGTGTGCCAGAAGAGAGACTGTATCTGCCTGAGGGATTAACAGATGAGTGACATCAGGAGGGAAGTGAATGGGGGGTGGGTGGCCGCACAGCATCGTGGGGAGCCAGAGGGCTGAGAGGTAAATCCACACAGGCTGTCTGCTGATAAGGAGTACTCTCAGTGGCAGGAGTGACAGCCACTGCCCATGCCCTTTGGGAGCCTCTCCGCCCTAGAGCCCAGAACTAGGCAGGACGCTTTGCTCAGCCTCTATCCTTCCTCCCAGAGGAAGCTGGAATTAGCAAGACCCTCCATCCCTCTGCCATTCCCCATGTAGCTGATTTGGACAGAGGGACTGGCTGTCCTTGGAACCATCTTTGGAGGGTTCTAGGAGGTCCAGGGGTCCCTGATGCAGAGACTGCAAAGCCCGGGGATGTGCTTTCTGGAGCAGGCTCTTGAGCATTCTTTTCTGGTTTCTGCTATTCTCTCCACCTGACACATCTGGATGGGGCCTCCTCCCTTGCTCTCATCTGCTTTCTGGAACTACAAAGGAGAGAGTGGGGAGGAAGGGGGACCAGAAGGGAAGAAGACCACTATGAGGCCATTGGAGGTCTGGCTCTGAGCCAGAAGCCCAGTAGGTCAGTGTGTGCCAAGGACAGGACAAAGAGATGGAGCAGGGTGGTATCATGCCCTCCTTTCCTCTGCGTGGAGGTAGCCAGCAGGTTCTCCTTGTTTCTGATTAGCTGCCAACACTAAATCTCAGAAAAGGGAAGTCACCCACTGAAGAGGCTTTTTGCTCCTCTGGTCCAGCATTGTTCCCTTTATATCTTGCTGCTCAGGAGAAGCCATCCCCTCCACCTTCTTCTTCCTTTCCTTCCTCCTCCCTTCCCATATGTGCTGGCTAGTTGTTGTTGTTGTTGTTGTTGTTTTTAACATCCTGACCGAAGTTTCCCTCTCTCCCCTCTTCCCAGTCTCCAAACCTCTCCCTCTATCCCCCTTCCCATCCACTTCAACTCCTTTTCTCTCCAGAAAAGGGCAGGCCTCCCATGGATATCAACCAAACATGGCCTATCAAGTTGCAGTAAGACTAGGCACCTCCCCTCGTATTAAGGCTGGATGAGGCAACCCAGTATGAGGGAAAGGTCCCCAAAGCCAGCAAGAGTCAGAGACAGCCCCTGCTCCCACTGTTAGGAGTCCCACAAGAAGACCAAGCTACACAACTGTAACACGTATGCAGAGTACCTAGGTCAGTCCCATGCATGCTCCCTGGTTGTCAATTCAGTCTCTGTGAGCCCCTATGAGCCCAGGTTAGTTGATTCTGTGGGTGGTTTTCTTGAGATGTCCTTGACCCCTTTGGCTCCAAAAATCCTTTCTCTCCCTCTTCCACAGAATTCCCCCCTGTGCTGGCTAATTTTATGTCAACTTAACACAGACCAGTCATCTGAGAGAAGGGAACCTCTGTAGCTGGAGTTTTCCTGCTGTGCCCACAGTCAGGACAAATCTCCGCCACCCGCCAGTCTCCAGCTCCCAAGTCCCGCCAGTCTCCGAGCCCACTTATAAAATAAACACACAGACGCTTACATTATTTAAACTGCTTGGCCATTAGCTCAGGCCTATCATTGTCTAGCTCTTACTCTTATATTTAGCCCATTTCTATTAATCTCTACTTTGCCACGTGGCTCGTGGGTTACCGGTACCTTACATCTTCCTTCTCCTGGCGCGGCTCCAGCCAGTCTCTCCTCTCCCTTCCTGTTCCCTCAATTCTCCTCTCTGTTGGTCCCGCCTATACTTCCTGTCTGGCTACTGGCCAATCAGCGCTTTATTGATACAGAGTGATATCCACAGCAAACCTCAATTGAGAAAATGCCTCCATACGATAGAGCTGCAGGTAAGCCTGTAGGGCATGTTCTTAGTTAGTGGTTGATGGAGGAGAGCCCAGCCTATTGTACATGGTGCCATCCCTGGGCAAGTGGTCCTGGATTCTATAAGAAAGCAGGCTGAGCAAGCCATGATGAGCAAGGCAGTAATCAATCCCTTGCCCCATGGCCTCTGCATCAGCTCCTGCCTCCAGGTTCCTGCCACGTTTGAGTTCCTGTCCTGACTTCCTTCAGTGATAAACAGTGATGTGTAAGTGTAAGCCAAATAAACCCTTTCCTCCCCAAGTTGTTTGTGATCATGGTGTTTCAGCACAGCAATAGTAACCCTAAAGAGGACACCATCTATCCATCCATTCATTCTTCCCTCCCCCTCCCATTTGCCTACCCATCCACCCACCCACCCATCCGTCTATCTGTCCATCCATCCATCCATCCATCCATCCATCCATCCATCCATCCATCTTCCCACCCACCCATCCATCCATCTTCCCACCCACCCATCCATCCATCCATCCTCACTCATACAGCCTGAGGGCCTGAGCCTGGCAGGGAAGCTAGAAGGTAACCAAGCCTGCTATACTGGCCAGAATTTTAGCTTTGAGTGAAGCCCATCTTATTAGCTCTTTCTTTCATGGTTTCTGCTTCTTTAAAAATCAGAGATAAAGGGGCTGGAGAGATGGCTCAGAGGTTAAGAGCACTGACTGTTCTTCCAGAGGTCCTGAGTTCAATTCCCAGCAGCCACATGGTGGCTCACAACCATCTGTAATGAGATCTGGTACCCTCTTCTGGTCTGCAGTCATACATGCAGAGAGAACACTGTATACATAATAAATAAACAACATAAAAAAATCAGAGATAAAATCTCTGTTGAACTCCAAGTTACAATGCTTTCTCCTGTTTCATTGTGGGAGTTCAGAGCTTCAGCACTTATGTTTTGGTCTATGGTGTATCTGAACTTATGCATGTGTGGTGGGATTGGTCTGTGGGGTGTGTGTGTGTGTGTGTTAAGGCTTGAGATTGGTCTGTGATCTTACTAACTTGTATGTGTGGTGTGCAGTAAGGCTTGGGATTTGTTTGCTTTTCCCCTTGAACACCCGGCTCCTCGGAGTCTTTCATGAAGATGGTTTCCCATGTGTGACCTTAGTTCTTTGTCCCATGGACTCCTTTTAGGCCAGTCAGCTGATTTGTGTTCTCTGGACTTCCCATTTGGTTCTATCAGGTGAAATATCTAAAATTGTGCCCACGCTGCACTGTTGTTCATATATCTTATTAGTAAATCTTGAAACGTGGTATCATAAGATCTGAGGTATTTTTCTTTTCTCAGAATTGGTCTATTTGAAATCCTTTGTGCTTCCTTGTTTATTTCTGAGCAAGTGTGTTGCTTTACACGTGCTGGGCTTTGGTGGCAAAGGCTTGGAGACTGCACAGTTGTATTTTCTGATTCATGGATTCGGCATGACTCTCTGTTTACTTAGATCAGTTTTTAATTGCCGTGACTAATAATTTATAGCGTAAGTATACAGGAAATACACACATTTTTATTACTTATATTCCAAACTATTTCCTGAATTTCCTGCCATTATAAATGCTATTCCTAAATTTGCATTTCCAATTATTCATTTCCAAGGCATAGAAATACAATTGATTTTTTTCGTATTAGCCTTGAATCTTGTTACCATGCCAACCTCACTAATCAATCCTAGTGGCTTTTTTCTGTTGATCCATTTGGATTTTCTTTATAGGCAGATGATAAATTCACAAGAGGGAGGGAGAATGGAAGGGAGGGGAGAGAGAGAGAGAGAGAGAGAGAGAGAGAGAGAGAGAGAGAGAGAGATCACCTTTGATATCTTTTCATTTCAACCTGTGAAGCTTTTATTTCTTTTTCTTGTCTGTTTGCACCAACCTGGGCCTCTCTCAAATTGTTTAGTAGAAGAAATCTTCACCTTATTTTCAATCTCGGGTGGAAACAGAGTTTTCTGTCATCAAGTTGTGATATTAATTCTCTTATTTCAGAGATGCCCTTACCAGGGACTGGGAGCTTCCTTCTATTCTTAGTTTATGATGTGGTTGGCTTTTTGTTTTTGCTTTAAATCATGAAGGAGTGAGCAATTTTCTCTAATGCCTGTGTGTGTGTGTGTGTGTGTGTGTGTGTGTGTGTGTGTGTGTGTGTGTACAGCTGTGTGCACATGTGGAGGCCCGAGAAAGACATTCTCCTGTATCACTCCCTGTCTTATTCTTGGAGGCATGGTCTCTCCATGAACCAGGAATTCATGGGGTTTCATTTCAGGTAGGTTGGCAGCCAGAAGGCCAGTGACCTTCCTGTCTCTGCCATAGTGCTGAGGTCACAGGTACATACAAGACCACACTCATCTTGTTACATGGGTGCTAGGATCTGAACTCAGGTCCTCACGATTATGCATCAAGCCCTCTTAACTATTGAATTCTCTCTTCGGTCCCTCTAATGCCATTTCAATATCTTTCCCCCTGTTTTTGATGACTAAAATGGTAATATATATTGAATTTTGAATGTCAAACAACCATGCATTCTGAAAGAAACTCCACTTAGTGGTGAATTAATCTTCTCATATATTCCCAGGTTTGGTTTATTATATCTTGCTGAGCTACTGTGCTCTTTGTTGTCATGGACACTGACTGGCACTTTCCCTTCCTATCATGACCTTGGTTTGGGCGTCCGGGTACTGTTTGTCCCATGGAAAGAATTAAGACGTTTTCCTTCCTCTGTGACTGAGGCATTTCCCTAGGTTTGGTTCTGGTTGTAAATGTTTTATTTAATTAACCACTGAAAGCCATCTAAAGCTAGATATCTTCCTCCTGGTAATGTCTTCAAATACAGAATCAACTTTTTAAAACATAGCTGTGGGGATGATGAGATCTCTCAGCAGGTAAAGGTGCTTGTCACCAAACATGAGTTGGATCCCTGGGACTCACACAGTGGAAGGAGAGAACTGACTCCCAAAAGTTATCCTCCAGCCTCTACATGTGCACTGTGGCATGTTTGTGCTCATTTATTTATATATATATATATGTATATATATATATATACACATTATATATATGTAATTAAAAAGAAAAGAAAACCTAAATGTGGACTCTAAAGTCCGAAACAAAACAAATATGTTAGCCTTTACTACTTCTTTTCAATATTGGACTGGATTCTAGCCAGAGGAGTGAGGCAAGAAAAAAAAAAACAATGAAAGGCAGCCATATTAGAAAGTAAGGTATAAAGCCATTTCTGTTCTCATATAAAATGATATATGAAGAAAACAAAGAACACACACACACACAATTAAAGCTAATAAATGGTGCTAGGAAAGATGTGCAATCTGAGATTCACATATACAAATTGACAGTGCTAGAAAGTTACCCCCAAAAATGAAATAAACAATTATGTGTATAATAGTATCAAAAAGAATACAGCTCTCAGAAATAACTTTAATCAGAGAAGTGAAATATTGTACACACACACACACACACACACACACACAC